>JAVJIF010029807.1:0-271097 GCA_038442645.1 Agave tequilana
ATTCCTGCGCATCACCATTATCCTGGTATGTCCCGAAAGATGATTTTTACTGGTACATGCAATGATGTCAAAGCATCCATTGCCGACCAGATGTCATCGTCTACGTCGGTAGTAGTATCCGACGGTATTGAATCGGATGCACACGCAGAAAAATATTCAAAGTCTAGATTCTCATTAATATACCAACCGCCTGCATCATCGGTGGTATTATCAACATCGAGCTTATTAGTGCTCTTTACAAGTGGTTTTAACTCCCACAGGCACTTTTCTTGCTCGGGCTCAGTGTCAGCCTCATTACCAGAGTCTGGCGCCTCCAGTTTTGCGGGGTTTCATCCACCGGATCCTGATATAAAAGGGAATCCGTGAAAATATTCTCGACTCCCTTGAACGGATACCTTTCGCAACCAACGTTTGCACCTTCCCACTCGCGTCAATGTATTTCATGACTTGGTGAAAGAGTGGAGAGAACGATGGAGTTGTGCGGTTGGATCCATGGTCGTCCTAGCAGCAGATTGTAGGAAGTGTCGGCGTCGATGACATAGCATGTCACCTCCGACTTGAGGCTCCCAATCTGGCACTTGAGCTTGATCTTCCCCATTGGACGGGTGCCGTTGGCATTGAACCTGTAGATGGTCGTCTGTGTAGGGCTCAGACGGTGGGTAGGGATGCCGAGGTGTGCATGACTCGGCGGGGCATAATGCTCAATGCGGACCCTGGATCTACCTGAATGCGGTTCACCTCAGATGATCCGATGTAACCTGTGAAGTACAGGGGTCGATCATGTTTCCCTTTCACCTGCATATCATCTGCCGTGAAGGTGATGCAGGGGGCATTCTGGGAAGTGTGGAGGCAATCCTCTACATCTTCCTCCTTCGGCACCTGGGTCACGAAGGCCTCAGCATTCGCCAGAGCTTCTTGCAGAGCCTCTCTGGTTGACTTTGATAGCCTCAGGAGTTCATACAAGGTGATGCGCGTGCCGGGATGTTGGCTAGTTGAGCCAAGACATCGAAGTGGTAAGTGTCGAGGATCCTTCCGCTGCACCTTTTGGAAGGGCTCGAGAGAATCGAGTCTCCTTCTGCTTCGCCACAGGTGGCTTTGCGGAGGGCTTGGCTGATTCTACGGCTGGTGGTTGTGGAGAAGCCGCTGCCGTCTCGCCGTACTGCTTCAAGTATGCCTGTCCTGAAGGGTCCCCGCCATCGGTTGGCCGGGCTCTGCGGCCAGGACTATTGTTTTCTCTTCTGAATCAGTCCAGCGAGGGAACATCATCCTCTGCTTCTCGGGAGGAAGCACATACCACATGGCAGGACGAAGCTTTTGCCTTGCCTTTGACTTCCTGTTGGTTACAGTAGTCCATTGTTGTTCATCGACGAGGTCAGGGTGGACCCACATGGTTTCCCCCTGAGGTGTAGGGACGGCTACCAAGCCCTTCTCCTGCTGCTGGTGAGGGTCTGTGTTGACCACTCTTAATTCTCCCCTTGGAATAGGAGTTACCCCCGCAGGCGTTGGAGGTTGTCTCCCGAACTGGAGAACCGACGTTACATTGGCCGTGACCTTCTTCTGCTCTGGTCGGAGCTTGAGCACCTCCGCGTCAATCAAAGCCTGAAGGATGTCTTTGAAGACGTAGCAGCTTTTGGTAGGATGTCCCAACATCCTGTGGTACATGCAGTAGTTGGGATTGTCGGTCTTGCCGACTTCCTCCGGGCGTCTAATTCAGGGAGCTTCAGTCGATTGCTCTTGTTGAGTAGCTTGAAGAGCGAATCGACGTGTTCCTCCTTGAAGGAATACTGCTTGTGGGGCGTGGCTGGCTTGAAGAGCCACTTGCCCTGCCTGTTTGAGGTTTGGTGGGAGATTTGGTCTCCGTCGCCAAATTATCCTTCCGCTTCGTCTGGAGGGAGGTGTCTGGTGCCGGTGCACGCCTTGTCGACCCTTTCCGGCCGCAGCTTGCCTTCCTCTGCCTTGACACGGGCAACAATCTCCTCAGCCTGTTCACCCTGTTGGACTAACTGCTTCCAGGTGCGGCTTTCAGCAAACTCCTATTTGAGCAAGGAGTGAGGTTTGGAGGTTGTGGCGGCATGTTTCCACAGGGTGGCCTGGGTCATACCGCTTGGGCACCGGAGTGCCGTGTTCCGAAATCTTTCCACGAAAGATTTGACGGACTCCCCTCTCCGCTGTTTGGTAGCTAAAAGGGTGGGCATTGTGACTTCGGAGTCATCTTCAAAGAAGCGTGTCAAGAACAGCTTCTCTAGATCCCCCCAGTTCTTGATAGAACCCTCCGGGAGCTTCATAAACCACTCAAAAGCCAACCCTTTCAGGGTGCCGATGAACAGTCGCGCCAGGATGGCGTCATTATCTACCACATTCCCAGTCTGGGATTTGAAGTAGTAGATGTGCTGGTTGGGTGACCCCTTCCCGTCGAATGCTTGGAGGGTTGGAGCCTTGAACTTAGGAGGGTATGGAACTAAGTCCCACTCAGCCGGATATGGCCGGACCACTCCAGCTTCTTGGAGGTCCTTGCGATTGGCAAGGGCCTCGAGGCGTCGTTCAATTGACTCATCCTCTTAGCATGAGTCTTCTCCTGGTCTTGGTCGCTTCTTGCCTGACGACGAGGGCTTGGACACATCCGAGGTAGATCGTCGTGTCTCGTCGGAAGGTTTGGAGGGTGGGCTTCCTCCCTTTCTCCCTTTCCCCTTCGGCCGTCTAGGAGGAGATCTCGCTCTTTCTTCAAGCAATTTCTCAAGCATATGCTTAAGGGAGTCAATGGATCTCTGTTGAGAGGCGATTATATCCATCTGGTGCTTCTGCGTCTGTTCTAAACGCCTGGCCGTCTCCTCAGGAGTGTCTTGCCATGTAGGCGGAAGCCTCCTTCTCGACGGAAGATTTTGAAGCCTGCGACTCCACTATAGCGGAGTGAGAATCACCCATTCTAATGCCGCGGGCTAAGGCATTATAGTCAATTGGGGGAATGGCCCCTGTTCGGGTGCGAGTGTGTTGATACACCCCTTCCGGCTCAGAGTCAGATTCCTCTGAGTTGACCATTGGTTGTTTTCCCTCGCTTCTACTAGTCATATTTGCAGTAAGCTCCGGGTATTCAACATCTGAGAAGGTTCTCCTCCTGTGGGAGCGTCTTCTTTTGGCTGACGGGGGGAATCAGGGTCAGCTGTCTGATAAGGACTGCTGGTGCACGCCTGATCCATAATGGCATCCAGAGAGCATATGGATGAGTTGTTGACAGCAGCATGACGAAGTGGCTTGATTGGCACTTCTTTTCCTTGTCAAATAATCCCTCAAATCCGTGGGAGGGGGATTAAAGAGACTGGTCTCGCAACGTCGAAGACGGGAGACAGTCATGTGCTGTTCAGCCTGGACGCAGACTTCAGGGACGCGGCTCTCATGACGCGGCTGTATGACGCGCACGCGAGTCTCGCGTTGCTGCCTGATGCGTTTAGGCAGAGTTGCTTGAGAGAGAGTGGGCTGCTGGGCCCCACGCCTATGAGTGCGTACTTCCTGCGTTTGAAAAGACGCGGAGGTTTCACCCTGGCGTTTGATGAGTTGGTCCTCAGAGGACTCAACTTGAGGGGTCTCGCGTTTGGGTCGCCAAACGCAGATCTCACGCACTGGACGAGGTGCGGGCAAGGCATCAGATTGTACGCCGCGTCCCCCCCAGTCAGACAACCAACGGTTCCGACTTGGAGTTGACGCGCGCGTCTCCTCTGTCGACGCTCAGCATTCCGGTTGCGTCGAGGAGATGGAGAGAAACCAACAACATCCTGGTTTATAGAACCAAGAGTGTTCACCACGCGGGTCTCCTGAGAGACGTTGACGCGGGATTCTGCGCGACGCAGTTGATCGCAGCAGCAGTGGTGCCTGGGACCACGCGGGCCTTCTGGGAGGCGTTGGCGCGTGTGTTCTGTGCGACGCGGTTGATCGCAACAGCAGTGCCTGAGGTCACGCGGGCCTTCTGGGAGGCGTTGGCGCGTGAACTTGTCTTGGCACAGTGGGCATCGGCACCCGACAGAACCTCAGATTGGGCTTCGGGTAGCTTCTCAGTTGAGACCCTGCGACAGACGCGGGTCTTTGGGCTCTTGGAGCCAGAAGAGAGGAACTCTTCATACTTCGCCTGGTCGAACTCGACAACGAGTGTTTCGACCATCTTCCCCTTACGGAGAACATCATCCTGCGCCACGATCTGTTCGTCAGTGACGAAAGTAGTCCCCAGCGGAGTCGCCATCTCTTGTTTGACACGGAGAGGGGGTTGGCTGGCGTAACGTTTCCTGGAATCAGATGGAAAAGATTACAGCCGGCTTAATCTTCCGGTTACAAGGGAGGGGGAATATTGAATCTTGAATTCCCCCTTTGTTTAGTGCTGGGTTCTTCGGGTGGCGGTGGAGAGTGAATCTTGTTCTCCGTTGACCGGATGACTGTTTGGGGACCGTCGGGGATCTTCTCTTCGGTCGGTAGAGGGAGTAACTCAGCTCCGTCTACCAAAACTCTAGAAGAGGAGGTAGGCGAAGAGCGGCTAGTACTCAGTAAGCTCGCTGAAGGGTTCTCTCTCTCTCTGTCTCCTTTTTTTCTCGGAATCTCTCTCTTGCCCGATAATCGTCGTCCTCCTTTCTTGTGTTGTTGTGCTCTCTTTGTTGCTGTTGTCTGCCTTTCCTCCGATAATTGTCGACCCTCCTTCAATAGTGACGGGACTATTTATAGGGTTTAGGGGGTGATCGTGCCCCCTAAAAGTGCTCCACGATGAGGGCCAACTTCCCCGCTACATGGGCGGTGGATGGCGCCATAATCGGGGTAGTTGCAACCGAGACGTGGGTGTCGAGCCGACGCGTCTTGATGCTGAGACGCGGGCTTCGGGCCGACGCGCCTTGATGCCGAGACGCGGGCTTCGGGCCGACGCGCCTTGATGCCGAGACGCGGGCTTCGGGCCGACGCGCCTTGATGCTGAGACGCGGGCTTCGGGCTGACGCGCCTTGATGCTGGAGACGCGGGCTATCTCTCGCGTCTTGATTGTCACATTTAGCCTTGCGCCTGGATCTTGGATCTCTGTGTTTTGGTGGCTTGTCTTGGTGATTTTTAGACAGCCTACAATTTGGTTCTAGGATTGTGCTTAGTGAGCTTTTGTAAAGTGATCAAGTGTTGATCACTCTTTTCTTACTTGAGTGAAGTTGTAGAGGCATCGGCCTCAAGGCGAGCTAGTGTGCTCAAGGTGGTGTTGCGGCATCACGAGAGACGGACAAGTGTGTCCTTGTATTGTTGATCCAGTGGGATCCTCAATAGTGGAAATCCTTCAAGTGTGAAGGCGGGGACGTAGAGCGTGGCTCGAACCTCGGAAACAACTCCTTGTGTTTGCGTTTGATCAAATCTCTCTAAACTCTATCTCTTTATTACTTGCACTTTTATATTGTCTATTACTTGCAAGAATTGTGTATTGTGCTAATTGTTAAGTTAATTTTTAAATTCCGCATTATTGCCATATTTCATATAGCCATCACCTATTCACCCCCCCTCTAGGTGATTTCAATGGTATCAGAGCCTAACCCTACAACTTAGGTCTAACCACCTTAGGGAGATCCATATTTGGCTATATACATTTGTGTTGCATTTTCATTTGCTTGTGCATTCATGGCATCCATGGACTTTTCTAGCATTAAATCCCCACCCAAGTTTGATGGTTTAAACTTCCCCATTTGGAAGGTGAAAATGAATCTCTTCCTTAAATCCCTAGGAGTTAGGGTAGCTAGGGCTATAACCAAGATTTTATTGAACCCACTAGTGATGAGAGCACATGGTCCGAGGATACTTCCAAAGACTATGAGGCTAATGCTAGGGCACAATATGCATTGACCCAAGCATTAAATGAAGATGACCTTGCACGCATAATAAATTGTAAATCCGCATTTGATGTTTGGAACATACTCATTGTGACTCATGAGGGAACGTCTCAAGTCAAGAGAGCCAAAGTTGACTTGCTACGTTCTCAATATGAGAATTTCTATATGTTTGATAATGAGAGCATTGATGACATGCTCACCCGTTTTACAAAAATAACTAATGCTCTTTCTTCCTTAGGCGACAAGATTGATAATGATCAAAAGATAAGGAAGGTGATTAGAGCTCTTCCCAAGCTTGGAAGTCAAGGCGACCACACTCAAGGAACTCAACGACAAAGAGGAGATGGACTTCTCCGGCTTCATCGGAAATCTCAAGACGCATGAGATGGAGATGAAAGTTAGAGAAGAGAGGGAGGCACCAAAGAAGAAGACGATTGCCTTCAAAGCCACTCCTACTACCATTGAGGAAGATGACTCATCCGAAGATTGCGATGAGGACTTCGCCATGCTCATCCGGAAGGTGGGCAAGATGTTTTACAAGAAGGGACGACAAAGTAACTTCCGAAGAGGGAAGCCTCAAGGAAGGTACGAGAAGAAAAGAGATGACCCGGTCCTTGCTTTCATTGCAAGAAGATCGGTCACCTAATTGCCGATTGCCCCGCTCTACAAGCAACCACATCCAAGAATGGGCAAAGAAAGAAGAAAGCCTTGGCCGCAACATGGGATGATTCGGAGTCGGAATCCGAAGAGGAGCACGACGCCGCCAACATGTGCTTCATGGCACAAGGAGACGACGCTTCTAAGGTAACATTTGATAACACTCTTGATGATGATGACCTCACTATGGATGAACTAGCACATTTCTTTGAGGAATTACAACATAGATATGAGATTTCGCAATCTCATAATAAAAAGTTAAAAAGGGAAAATGAGTCTTTGAGAGATAAGATTAATATTATTGAAAAAGAGAAAAATGAGTTATCTAGTTCTTTTGAAAAATTGAAAAATGATTTTGATAAGTATAAGGTAGCTAATAAGGAAAAACCCCCATGATTTCTAGTGATAAAAATGTTTTTGTTGAAATTCAAAAACGTGTTGATTCTTTAGATAAAACTTTAAAGAAATGTGCATTTGATTTTAACAAGCTTGCATCTAAATTTCCTAAGGGAGTAGCTCAAGGGAAACATGTTCATCATAAACACTCCACACATAAACATGCACACACTCATAACCATGCTTTTATGTACAATAGTGGTAGAATTTATATTTGCACACATTGTGGCCGCAAAGGCCATTTAGAAAAATTTTGCTATGCTAAGAACAATGTAAAGAATAATTTGTTTGGGTTCGCCCCGGATCTAACCCCAAAGGACCCACTAAGATTTGGGTACCAAAAGAGCCACCGAATTTAAATGATACAGGTATAGGTGGATCTACACCCTCCAAGACTTAGGAGGAGGTGGTGCCCGGGTGGTTGATGCATCGGAGCTTAAAGAACAAATCATGCATGCATCGCTATCGTGGAGGCACCTAATTTTGGAGATTGCCCGTAAATTGGTAACATCTCCATTTAAGAGTTTAATTTTGTATATACAATGTTATAGGATTGCTAGTTTAATTTTATGCCTCATTGATACATGATTAGTATAAACTTGCAACTCTATCATGATTGTATATGCCATGTTAAGTTTTTGATTTTTAGTCATGTATACATATGTATAGAATTGATAGTTGGCTTTTGTACTCTATTGATATATGCTTGTATAGAACTATTTTTCTATCATGTTGTATATGTGCCTTGTGTTAACTTCTATATTTTTTTTTGTTTCATGCCTTGTTTAATGTATGTCCACATGTGTAGTTTACAATTTGTGACTATATACTTGTATACATATACACATTACTTTCATAAATAAAAAATAAACATTTGTAAAATTTCCTATTTAAACAAACACCTTAAAGATGGCAATTGCGCACCTCCACTCATTCAAGAGGAATCAAGAGGATGAAGTTCAGAACCCGTCACTGGGTATTCGGCTTCAACATCTTTAAAATCTTTGTTTAAATATGAAAAATAAAATTTAAGAGGGATTGCATGAATTTTGATGTTGTAATAACTTAATGAAGATTTAAAACCTGTTGGTGTATTCCTATATGTTTATATATAACACCTATTTTGATTACAAATTATTTTAAATTATTTTAAAAATTTTTTTTTGGGCTGATAACAGATTTCAGGCAAAGCCGGTCGACCGACCTATATAACCCCGGTCGACCGACTCTGCCTGAGAAGAAATTTTTATTTCTTTTCTGTTATCGGTCGACCGACTATGTGTCCCGGTCGACCGATCTTGCCTGCAGAGCTCTCGGGTTAAATCGGTCGACCGACCCGGTCGACCGCTCTTTCGGTCGACCGACCCGGTCGACCGATCATCGTATTTTGCCCTATATCTGTGTTTTCTCTTCATTTTTTTCTCTCTCTCTCTCACTCTTCTCCCAGCGAACCGAGACACCCATTTTCTCCAAAAATTTATTTCTCTCCAAACTCTCAACCAAATCCAAATCAATTTAAAACCCATCTCAATTCCTCATTCTCCTTCCAGATCTTCGATTTCAGGTTCTTCCAACCACCAGATTCGGAGAATTTCAAGATTTTCAGTCTAGGGTTTTGGATTTTCTCTGTTAAGGTAAAAATCCGATTTTTACTCTAAATTTCCATTTCTTGCTTAGGAATCTATTATCTATTGTCATCAATCTAAGTTTCTAAGCATCTAGATCGTGCCCTAAACTTGATTACACCTAAAAATCAAATTTTTATTCATCATGCCAAAGAGATCTCGTACTGAGAAGGGAAAGGAAGTTGCACAACCTTCCTCCCAAGCTCCTAGACCCATTCGCCCCTTTATAAATGATCTTGCAGCTGATAGATACTCCCATCTCTCCACTAGAAATATCAACTCAGGGAGATTTGTAGCTATTCAGGATTTTGAACATCTAGGTATCCCTCAAATCTTGCAGAACAACAATCTAGTTGAGTTCTTGTCCATCAAGGAACAGTCTACACCTCCCTTGTTCCTTACTTTTATGCCAATTTGAATTCGATGGAATCGGATCACATCTAGGGTTTTAGGTAGAACATCGACATTTCTATAGGTCGATTTGCTAGGATTCTGCATCTCTCCACTGGTGGAGCAGATGTGTATTCTCATGATTTGCATGACTTTGAATTCCCGGACGGTGAGTCTGCGCTCACCGCCTCTACCTTGATCCACGGGGATGAACCCCGGTCTAGTAAGGAATGAGGTTGTGAGTAGGTACACTCTCACTGCTCAAGTCCTTGCTAAGATTATTTTCTTCAACATTGTCCCCAAACATGATGAGTATAGCCATGCTAGGGTTGTGTCCCTTTGATTATCTTTTGCCTTCTTCGAGGCATTAAGGTAAATTTTCTAGAGTTATTGCGTCTCATATGGGCTCTGATCAGATCCGTACTGCGGTAGAAGCTTGCCCTACGGCATGCTTATCACCCATTCTTAGGGCCCTTGACTTTGATCTCTCCGCTGAAACTCCTTCCAATCCCCTGACCCACATCAATGGAGTTGTCCGGAAGATGATGGAAGCTCAGCTGCGTAGACACGCTCCTGTGCAACCACATCTTCCTCCTGCTGTCCTGGCTCATCTTCAGCACCAGGATCTTCTTCTTCTGCAGCACCTGCATTTCCTCCTGAGTTACTTGCTCTTGTCTCTTCGGAGGTCCGCTCTCAGCTCGAGGCACATCAGGCCTTGGCTGAGCAGCGCGACGCAGCCATTCGTGCAGAGTTAGATGCTCGTGCTCTTCAGGACGCTGCTTTTCGGGCGGAGGTCCGAAACGACATGTCTTATTTTGCTGACTCCATGAGATTCGTGGATGTTCAGTTTCAGGCCCTTTTCTCAAAATTTGACATGCTCGTTCCTGATCGGACTCCGACTGCTTGTCGACTCCCAGCCACCGGTCCTCCATTTCCTCCCAGAGCTCGCTTTCTGTTCCACCACCGCGCACCAGAGTCGATGGCATGGATCCAGAGGAGGTTGCTTCTTCAGAGGAAGGTGGTGATGATGACGGAGACGGCGATGACGGTGATGATGGTGCTGAGGAGTGACCTCCCCTTTTGATGATGTCAAAAAGGGGGAGAGTTATTTTGAGAGAGATATTTTGTAGTATTTGTGTTTGGCTTGTACTTGTATTTGGATATTTTGTGATGGATATGTAGTATTGTTGTTGGGACATGTAGTATTTTTATGTGTTGTGGACATGTGTTGTGGACATGGTTATCTTTTGTTTTTATGTATCTTTATTTATGTCATGTATGAACTCATTTCCTTCATCTATTCTATGACATGAGTATTTGGTATTATTTGTTGGCATGGACATATGGTGTTTACCATTTACATATGTTTTCCTATATATGCATGTGTTGAGGGGGAGCTTCATTTGAAGTCTCTACCCAAATATTTTGTGATAACTACATATGTTTTGCCATCATCAAAAAGGGGGAGATTGTTGGCCCAAAGGCCATTATCCCAGTTATTTTGATGATAACAAAACATATTTAGTTATGTATTTAACATTTGTGTTCAGAATTTTTCAGGTTATTTAACAGGTTGTTTTTGACGGCTCCGCTAAAAGACTCACACATTTGGAGTTCGCCGCAAAAATGAAGATTCCCAAGCTATGCACAACTAGGATGCTTTGGGATCAAGATGATGATATGAAGATCAAGACAAGACCAAGACAACAAAGAAAAACAAGAGTTGTATTTTTACTTTTATTTTAGATATTTTGTCAAAGCTAGATATTAGAAGTAGAGATATGGGATTATCACACACACACACCTCTTAGCTAGGTTCATGGCTTCAAAAAGATTTTCAATTTCCATTTCTAACTTAGATCTAAAGAGAACATATTTTGGAAATAAGATTTTTAGAAAAACAATAGTTTCGAAAAAACAATTTTTATGGAAAAACAAGTTTCTATCAAAAGGATTTTTATCAAACTATTTAACATGATAGAAGTATGACACATGCTCATACTCTATGTTTTTACAAGTTCCAAAAATCCTACCCAAGACCCAAATCCAAAAACCCAAGATTTTCTGGTTCTGGAAGTTCTGTTTTTTCAGAACTCACAGTGACCGGTCGACCGGCCCGGTCGACCGATGTGCACAATACTGTGCACGTCTATATCAGTCGACCGACCCGGTCGACCGATGTTCACTTGCTTTCACAGGAGTTTTCGGTCGACCGACCCGGTCGACCGATGAACCCCAACGGTCACATTTTGACCGTTGGCGGTCGACCGACCCGGTCGACCGGACTCTGTCAAAAGTTCTGACAGATCCAACAGCTATTTTTTCTGACTGTTTTCTCTTTTGGGATTTGGTATCAACGAATTTGTGAGGCTGTTTTGACCCCTATAAATAGAGGGTCACCTCATATTGATTAGACAACAATTGCAAACATTTTTAGGGCCATCAAGAATATTTTACAAGAGATTTCTAAAGATTTCCAAGCTCTTCCTTTTTAGACAAGATTTTCTCTCAAAAGCCAAAATTCCAATCACCCATCTTGAAGCCTACATCTCTACTTCTCTCTAGCTTAGCACTACACAATCCCATATATCTACATCTACATATTTGGTTCTAGGATTGTGCTTAGTGAGCTTTTGTAAAGTGATCAAGTGTTGATCACTCTTTTCTTACTTGAGTGAAGTTGTAGAGGCATCAGCCTCAAGGCGAGCTAGTGTGCTCAAGGTGGTGTTGCGGCATCACGAGAGACGGACAAGTGTGTCCTTGTATTGTTGATCCAGTGGGATCCTCAATAGTGGAAATCCTTCAAGTGTGAAGGCGGGGACGTAGAGCGTGGCTCGAACCTCGGAAACAACTCCTTGTGTTTGCGTTTGATCAAATCTCTCTAAACTCTATCTCTTTATTACTTGCACTTTTATATTGTCTATTACTTGCAAGAATTTGTGTATTGTGCTAATTGTTAAGTTAATTTTTAAATTCCGCATTATTGCCATATTTCATATAGCCATCACCTATTCACCCCCCCTCTAGGTGATTTCACTATCATGATTGGAAAAAGTATATCCTGCTCCTCTGTTAGGATTAGATTGGCCAATCGCCTAGGGCCTCACCCGTAAGCCCTCCATCGTAAGCTTCATCCTCGAAGCCGTCTCCTTGATAGAAGGGGTTTTTTAATTCTTCCTCATCGAAAAGATCTTCATATTTAAAATTTCGTGGAGGATACCTTGTGGCAGTTGATATGATGAAGGCTGATTTGGCAGTGGTTAGTGTGGTAGAGGTTGATGTTGTAAAGATTGATGTAACGGTGTTTGATGTGGTGGAGGTTGGTGTGGTGGAGGAAGATCTGGTGGAGGGGGTGAATGAAGATTAGGTGATGAACGATCTCGTCCGCTTTGATACGTATCATTAGCTTGACCTCGATCATCGATCTTGAGGGACAATCTCTTGAGTTCTTAGACCATACTGTTCATGATTGATTCAATAGTATTGAACCTCCCTTCAATAGTGCCCACCCTTGCGGAAAGGCTTTGTGATTTATCGCCATCTCCTGTCATCGTTAAAAAGTGGCCAAAGCTCTGATACAAATTGATGCCGATAAGAAAACGAAGATGCTGGCTAGATCTCGTTCTAGTACCAACAAACCCTGAAAGGAACATTCAGGTAGGATAATATTTGAATCCACGAGCAAAAACAATTAGAATCCACGGGTAAAGATAGACAACTCGAATCCACAAGCAATTAGAGAGAAAAACTCAATTTTATTGATTAAAACTTGGATGCTAAAAAACAAAGGTACAATAGCCTTGAATAGGTTTTTAAATGTAAAGCCTAATCCAATTAGGAAACTAGAAATAAATAAAAGGGTAACAAATTGAAATCCAAACGGACCTGAAAATAAACTCCCACACAGAATCTGAACAGCTGACACACGATGGGCAGTCGACCAGGCAGTCTATCGCTTATTCTAAATTGCATTATCGGTCAGTCGGGCAGTCAACTGGTTAAAAGCCTCAGCTCTCTAGTCATTTTCTGCTTTCTGGCCATTCGACCAGGCGATCGACCGGGGACTTCAACATGTTTGCTCGGTCAACCGGGCTGTCGACCTAGACCTACGTCTTGCCCGCTGTTGAACCTTGATTTCTTGCTTTGCTTACCTACATCACATGTACACACGCATATAAGTATACATGTACACATACACACGCATGCACGCGCATACACACAGACATATGTACACACACATCTGCACAAACACACGCCAATGTACATGTCACACCTACACCCACTACTACAATAGTAGTTCAGCTACAATTATGCCCCTCAATTTGCTTCTGTAATTTGCTTCAATGATGGCCCGCAATAGTTGTATCTGTAATTTGGTTTTATAATTCGAGAATTCAAGAGTTTTTTTATTTTTTTTTTTGTATCTGTAATTTATTTATGTAATCCAATGTTTACATGTTTTGTCATAGGAAAATCAAGCATGTTTTGTTTCTGTAATTCAATATTTGTTTATATTTTTTGTTTCTGTGATCCAATATTTGCAAACATGCTAATTTGTTATAGGGAAATCTTATGTGTCTCTAATTTTGTATATGTTGTTGTATGAATATTTTTGTAAACTTGTAACCTGTTATTTTTAATTTTTTTAATAAAGACTTTTCATGACAATTCTAACAATAACCATCGTGAAATACTATCTTTCATGATGATTATTTAAGGAACCGTCGTGAAAATTCAAATTTTTACAGATCTTTCATGGCAGTATATATACAACTATCATAAAAAATCTGTGTTTTCATGACAATTATACTCTAAACTGTCATGACATGTTTGATTTGATGGTGGTAAAAAATTACCGTGAAAGTTTCACATCGTCTGAGTAGATGGCGATTTTTGAATCGTCATTGTTGCTTTTTAATGAGGATTTTAAACGGCATGAAACTCTATTTCTGTTGATGCATAGGCATATGATATGAATATGCAGATGAGTTTTCTGCAATTTATCTTGGTAAGAATCTAGACTAGAAGATTCAGCTCGGATTCAAGTCAAATTATCAGCTAATTTGGGCCCACCGGCCCCCGGCCAGACTCTTGGCTGGTGTGATGCTACATCGATCACATAATTATTATATAGCATGATGTCATGATCCAACAATTGTTTTTCTAACTGAACGCCTTCTTCGAATTTCGATTGTTGAATTTCTTTATTATTATTTTTTAATAAGTCGCAGAATCCCTATATATAATAGCGCATTTTTTAGGTAGAATAGAAAAATATCAAATTGCGAATTGATGCGTAGAGTTGTCATCAGACCTGGACCCTTGACCCTGTTGACCATATTGACCAGACACAAATGAGTCCGAACATCTATAAATCACATTTCTCTCTCCTTATAAGATCATTCATCAGCTGTAATGAACATCCTACATTGCACGAAGAAGCAGGATGCTTATGAAGGAGCTTGTACGGAGGAGCTCACTAGTTCCTTGATTTAGATAAATATACAAAATTCAAATTTAAGGTCGGTACATTAACATTAGACCTGGACCACATTGACCATACTGACCTGATATACAACAATCCTGCTCTTGAAGTATGTATATATATGTATATACTAAGTATTTTTCAATTCTTACAACGTGTCAATGAGCAGTTTCGAGTTCATGAACCTAAAGTCACTTTGATCATGCTCAAATTGATCACCTCACTTGCCACCGTAGCTCCTCCTGACTCACGAAGGTCCCATGAAATCCGTACGGTACTCTATACGGTAGCTTCACCGTAGCCTCTACTCTCATGCTCTTTGCATCCAATATCACCATCTCCGACTCATTCCTCTTCTCATCATGAACCAACCCCATAACAAAACCATCATCTTCATCCTCCCCTCCTTTCTTTGCGACAAAGGTCGGCTCGCCGCCGAATTTCCCGTCCCCGTACTCGAAGCTCGTCACCTCGCCGCTCTCCAAATCGACCTTGGCGATCCCGCGCAACCTCGGCCATGGCTCAGCTATTGCCAGGTAAGCGAACCGGGTCTTCCTCCCGAGTCTCAACTGGTTCACTTGCCCCATCTCTAAATCCAAGGATTCGACTATCGGCCTCATGCTCGACCTCCCCGTTCTCAAGTCGAGCCTGATCTCCGATAACATGACCCTCGGCTTCTCTCCAGAGTCGGAGAACACCGCGTCGGGCGGTGTCATGCACGACGCGATGACCACGACCGTGTCGACGCCTTCCTCCCACGCGTTCCACATGTGGAAGCAGAAGCAGTCAGGGACGTCGACCCACCGGATCCTCGACTCGTCGTTGTCGTACCGAGGCAGCACACCAAACCTCGGAGTCTTGCGTGTGTCGCATCCGACCGGCGAGCTGCCCCGTAGCATGTTTGGCAGGTTGAAGACTACTTGATGGTCGGGAATCACGGCATACTTTTCGGTGATGGCGAAGTCATGAACGATGGTGGGTTGATTCAAGGTGATGGCTACATCTGCTGATTTCTTTCCAGTGACAGGGTCAACTCGAAAATACTTGAGGTAGGGTTTCATTAAAACGTTGTAGCTGAGGGAGAAGAGCTCTCCTGTCACCGGATCAATTTTTGGGTGCGCTATCATTGAGGTCAGCTGGCCATTGAAGTTGTACCTACCAATTGTCTTCAGATCTTTTTGTTGGGTGATATGAACATGATAGGGCTGATCGTCTTCTGACATGGCCAACAACCTCCCATTGAAGTAAATAAGTCCGGCGTTGGCCACGCCGATGCCTTTGAAATCGACTACTCCGGTGGCCACACGGAGGTAAAACAATGCTAGCCGACACAACCCCGAGTAGCCATGAAGCTCCCCAATGGCCTTCGGGAAGATGGCGTGCCCAAGCGTGGCTTCCTGCTGGAGCCTGCTGGTTCGCGTGAGGCGACAACTGTAGGTCGCCTCCGCGGGTCCTTTGAGGGAGACGGCATGGATCATGCCGTCCCCGTCAAAGAGGTGGTGCGCCCCCGATGGAGGGATCATCGGGTTGGCACCGTTGCGGAGGTACACTCCATTACAAAGCTCTGACGGGATTTTACCTGAGACTGCCACTGCCTTCTCAGGCGGCGACTCAGGTACAGGGGCGAAGTTGCCGGAGATCTGAACATCCGGGTCAGAGGATCGAGGGAGGGGCCGTCGCTTCTCCAGGGCGACGATGCCGGACTCCAGCGTGTTAAGGGCGGACGCTGTGAGTTTTTGGAACAGATTCAACGGAGTTTCTCTATTGATGCGGAGAGGAAGTGGAGGTGGTGGTGGTGGTGGTGGTGGAGATTTTGTTGGAGTGAGAGGAGGAGTTTGCAAAGGTGGTGGCTTGACGACAAGTTTGTTGGTTCTCAACTCTGTAGTAGTGGGAGGGCCAACTACGAGCTTGCATGTAGTAGTAGTAGTACAAGAGCCCAACGCAAAGTTTTGAGTCATCATGGTGTGTCTGTATGAATTTGAAATGTTATGAAATGATCAAGAGGGAGGCCAATATATATACAGAGAGAGAGAGAGACTTCAGACAGGGGAAAGTTGGTCTGACGTGGAATTATAGACTTCAGACAGAGGTTGGTATGACGTGGAATTTGGTCACGTGAGGGGCGAAGGGGAGAGGTCAGGCTATTGGGAGAATGAGGGAGATCCCACATCCCATGAGGTGTGGGACAGGAGAAGGGAAGGGACCGCCTTAGCGGCTGCGGCGTGCGTGCGGCAGGTGGAGGGATGGAGTGACAAGTGTCGCACGTACGTGGCGTTGAACGGATGAGGGGCCGTTGAGAGATTTTTGTGGGCCCCTTGGTTTTTTGGGTGGCCTCCTGGTAACAAGACAGGGGAGCAGACAGAAGCAAGCAGCGAGTCAGCCCGAGGTTGGATCACGTCTGGGTCTTTGCTTGACACGTGTGGTTCTTTTTGGCATGTCCGCGGTCTAGAGCGAGCCCAGTTCCCTTGAGCAAGATCTAGAGAAATCCTTGATTTCAAAGAACATGCTCTTGTTTTTTCTTGTTTTTTGGATGACCCGAGAGACTAAACTTGATGGGAGGAAGAAAAATAGATAGAGACATAAGAGAATAATGATAGCCAGTTGTAGTTTTAATATTGTATATTTATAATTCTCTAGACTGACAAATGGGGTCCATTATCAGTTCACAGGGTGAGAGTGGGACTCACATGCGTGTCGGAACCACATTATGTAAAGTCTAACAGTTGTAATATAGCTTTTGGATACAGTAAACATATTTTCTAACATTAGTTCCATAATTAGCACATCTCTTTCTTTTTTCCCCTTATCTCATGGATCATGATCACATATTCGGCGGGTTGGCCCGTTGATAATGCTGACAGAAGAGATGTTTCATTTTTCATCTCCACAATTGTCGAATTAAGAGATAAGATTTGAATAACTAATAATGAGTGTGTGTTAGGCTGGAGTGTGACCTCCATCCTATTTCTCACAGAGAAAAATAAATCATGATCACATGCATAGGGTACACGGAATAGACTAATTAGCTCCATCTTTGAACTGAGTCAAGTCTGAATTGGCTCAACAGAACAAAAAAAAAAACTCTTCTCCCTATCCATCTAACAAAAGTGGGTTTGGATGGAGGGGAATTTAACGATGAGGATACAGGGGGAGTGAACTATTCCTTACCATAAAATTTCCGTATATGCATACACAAAATTTCAGTAATTTTGTATCGTATTTCTAGTTATATACATCTCTTTTCTGCAACGTCACTGTATGGTTCGCGTGTCTTCTTAGTTGAGAGACGTGTGCTTAGCATGTGAATGTTCGATCAAATTTTTCTTTTCATTGTTTAGAAAGCTCAACTGGTCAATGTCACCTCTATATGGATTCGACGGGGCGATCTCCGAAGAGCACACCTCGATCCTGGTGGCCATGAGATCAACTGCAAAGCATACATGCATGCAGCTTACGGGACTTTGTGCTAAATTTTGCGGCGCACGCGACGAGCACATAGCTTGTAATTATTCGTATCCATTTTGTGTTAGTCTGTGGACTCCATCCTCCTCTATTATTATTAAACACGAAAATACCATGTTCTTTTCTTTTCTGAGAAGAACGAAGATACCATGTTCTTTGCGTGCATCAGCAGCTTTGTTTTGTTCGGCGGCACGCAGAGATGATATTTATGTTGGTTTTGCGATTTAATATTTTATGCCTTGCCGCTATCAGCGGGCCTGAATATCCCAATTTAGTCACTTGCAAGTAAGTTAGTGTGTGTATACAGAGAGAAAAATGTACCTCAGTAGCCAGCTGAGAAAGGATTCTCAGCCGACAATAACATGGCGCAATTTGTACCACAGAACTGAGCAATCTTCATAAAGATTCTGTAACGTCCTGATCCCGCCGGTACGGAGACGTTACAGTGACGTATATATGTGAGGGTGTCAAAAAATACCCTCACATATATACGTTAAGCATCAGTATATGTAAGAATCAGAGTGCGAAAATACGTGGTGCATTATACATTCCAACATATGAGCAAAATTATAAAATATCACAGGATGTGACATCATATTACAAGAATATTACATCACCGATAGATGCAAATGCGAGAGTATAAGGAAATATACAATTATGAACAGTACAAAAGATGCTCACGAGTTATAAAAGAAAAACTCGAGAGACTAGCAGGGGACTGGAAGGAAAGAATTTTGGACGGTCCGCCGATGATCCACGACGCTACCGTTGCGCAACTCCAATCAACAGGGAGTCCATCATGGTCCAAACTCCAAGATATGAGCATGCAGGTCCAGGGGAGTCAGAACTCCCCAACGAGTGGCAAGATGAGTGCCAACTGGCGTGCATAGATAAGCAAATGTATATCGATAAATTCGAGTTAAAGACCATGTATTAAAAATCATGTCGTGAGCACAGGCATACTGGAGCAGGTAATGAGATATCAGCTAAAGTAAATATGACAAAACCAATTACACAAGCTCAAATTACTGATCTGTGAGATTAGTACGAATAATGAATAATCCAAATAAGGAAACCATCATATATATATACCGTATACCTCACATCACTGTATTCTGAGTTCATATAACCTGAGTTGTCTTCTAAACTAAGAAAACAGCATAAAACCCTAAATAACCGATAATACCGAGACATCATAAAACTGATAAAAAATTGGTAAAACTGATAATACCGAATATAAGCAAAACCAGTTGGACAAGCTCAATTTATAGCTTCATGAGACATGTACGTTGAAAGAATAAACCAAATAAGAAAATCCTCATGATATACCTTATGCCCCGTGCTACGATAATCCAAGTGCATACGATCCGAATTGCAAAATAACACAACAAATTATTAATTAGCATCTTATTATTATTATTACTTGTCTTACCCATATATCTAGGTATGTGCCCTAGCGTCCCAACACACATACATGCATATATGAGTAAGCTGAAGTTGTTATTGAAAACTGATGATGAAACCAACGGGTTATGTTTACAATGGGTCTCGCGCATACCCGACACCACAGCTCAGGATGTTCCGTTGCTGGAGTACAGAATCTGCCGTAAGGCATACAGGAGATGGGTCTTATATTATGTCCATTCAGGAATATAACAGGAGCTGGGGAGCCAGCGCTCCCCTCTGAACACCTGGAGGTCCTCAGGCAGATCCTGAAGTTTTAGTTACACAACATAACTAGTACCACTGTAAACATATTTATCACTTGAATCCATCAGTTTTCCCCTATCCGATGTAGGTTGATCTTTTTATAATTTATTATTATGTACTTATCATATTATGAGAATAGCAGGAGCGGGACAGGTTCATGAGTAACAGGAGTACATAAGTACTAGAAAAACAGGTCACTGTATATAATACACGATAGCATGACAGAATTCTCGAAATATGATAATCACAAGTCAAGTGGTAATATATCTGGTGGCAGGTGATAAGTGATATCAAATAGGTGTCAGGTGATAACATGTAGGAGTCAGGTGACAAGTAATAGCACAGTGAATATCACCATCGTATAACACAATACAAGAAAACAGTAGCGATACAGGAGATCGGTATGAATACAGAAAAACAATACCGATACAGGGAATCAGTACGAATCCAAAAAACAATATGGTTTTGGAAAAATAGTATGAGTAATGATTTCAAACTCTACACAACCACCAAGAAGAGAATAATAGTTAAATTAACAAGTCGACAAGCGGGCATGCGAGCAAGTGTACATACAAGTAGAGCTAAGCAAGTTGGAGCGAAGTTAATGTACAATACTAGGCGCCATCACGTTCCGCGTGGTTATTGCTTGTGGCATGGCTAAACGCACATGAAGGAGTAAGCGCATGAACGCTCATAGTGTAACTACGCTCGAATAGAGTTAGCGGCAAAACGCTGAGCGCTAGGTCCACCTACCAGACGTAGCTGAAAGACCTGATGGTCGAACGCATTCCTCTTTCGAGGAAGTGGGTGAAAGCTCAAAGGGCTGAAGGGCCAGAAGGCCAAGTAAGTACCTGCAGAGGTGTTAGTGTCAAACATACGTATGTAACATAGTAACAGGTAATAACTAAGCTATTAGAGTGTTGAAGCTCGGAGGCTGAACAAGACAGGAATAAGGTCAGCGAGCAGACAAGTGAACAATCAAGTGGAGCTAAGCAAGCTGGAGCGAAGCTAGCGCACAGGACTAAACGCTATCACGTCCGGCGTAGTTACCGCTCGCGGCGAAGCTATGATAACGTACAGCTATTGTTCACGACGTAACTAAACTCGAACGGAGTTAGCGATAGAGCATTGAGCGCTAGGCTCGCCTGCGAGGTGGTGCTGAAAGACCTAACAGTCTGAATGCACTCCTAGCTACCACGAAACCCAAAGGGTATAAGGCCAATTCCTATTGGGTAACTAAAGAAGTGGGCTGGCCCGAAGGCCGAGTAGATACATGTATGAGATGTTAGTTCTACACGAGCATACATATAAATGTTAAAATAACTAGACTACCATGGAGTGGTGAAGTCCGGAGGCTGAGTGTAGAGCCCATAGGCTGATAGGGCCCGGAGGCCGAGTAGAAAGCCCGGAGGCTAAACGACCACGAAGGGTCGACCACGCATGTTATAAAGCAGTAATAAGGCACATCACTGGCAGTGTATATGTACAGAAGTAAATTACACTAATACAGGCATTCGTCATAGATCTAACACATGTAATTCTAGGCACTTGGCCGCATAGAAATACCGGAACACACTCACAATGGTACATACACGTACCCATACACGAATACAAATATACTGACACAAATTTAATAATCCATATAAAATAAATTATATGATCCATATAATATATATCACCCGTCGAAGCGGGAACCCAAAATGTGGCGAGAACACTCACCTAATAATATTTAAAAAATATCATAAAATCCTCGAACTCCAATACACGTGCACGAGCAATTCCCACCATCATTGGGAGAAGGAATGTAATATTAGAGAGAGTAAGTTAGAGAGAGAGTTAGAGAGAGATTTGCAGGAGATAGAGAGAGATGGGAAAGAGAAGGAGAGGGAGAGGTGGCCGACCAGTGGTCGCCGGCGGCGGTGCTGGCCGCCGAGGGTCACAATAGAGAGGAGAGAGGGTGAGGGAAGAGAAAGAGAGAGAGAAGATTGAGAGAGAGAGAGAGAGGAAAGGAGGAGAGAGATCTAGAGAAAGGGAGAGAGGGAAATTGAGAGGGGGTGCTGGCCGGCACAGTGGCCAGCCAGGTGGTCGGCGGCGGCGGTGCTGTTGATTGTCCAAAAATCACTAAGGACATGTCATCAGACGCGAACCTTACTTCAACGCGAAGGTCGTGTTTCAAACTAAAATGTGGACCTCGTGTCCATAGAAGCACAGAAACTTCAGACGCAAGCCTGAGTAAATGTGTGTTCAACACGAGTCTGAGTAACTCTGCATCCCGTCCAACGTGAATCTAAGGAATTTCGCGTCTCACGCAGGGTCTGAGCAACCCCGCGTCCCATTTCAAGCGTAGGTCTGAGAAAACTCGGCGCTTCACTTCAGACGCTGGTCTGAGAAACCCTGCGTCTCATTTCAGATGCGGGTCTGAGAAACACTGCATCTCATTTCATACGCGGGTCTGAGCAACTCCATATTCTAACTAAGATGTCCGCGCTTACAACAAGCAACGCGAGGTCCACGTCCACCACGGGATCCATATTTCTGTAGTAACTGACCACCATTACTAAGTTAATTAACTCGCCATATAACGTGGGAGTTAATCCCCATTATGGAGGGATTTTAGGGCACAATAATACCCCTATGACTCCCAATAAATAGCCTGATAAGCTATGGAGGTGGAGCATTTTGGAAAGGCTTTTCTGAGATTGAGAGCTGAGAATTCTCAAGTTAAAAGTTTCTTGGTTTTCAACTACAGAGTTTTGGAGAGAGAGAAAAGGAGTAATCAGTGGACTATAAACACTTAGTGTGTTAAAAACAGAGTTCCTTTCTTATTGATCTTTGAGAGCATCTTAAAGAGAAGCTTGACAGTCAGTCAGTCAATGGAGAACAAGAATCACTCTCCATTACCACATGAAGAACCCAGCCTTAAACAAATAGGAGAACTAGTTCTTCTTCCCTCTTTTGTAATCATAATCATTTAGTTGTAACTTTTCAGCCACTCAAAGAAACTTTACATCAACCCATTTTTTCGGCCAAAAAAAAGATGGCGACTCCTCTGGGGATCTCTTTCTCTATTGATGAGAATGCCATGGCGCAAGCTGATGTCCGACTCCTTGGGATAACGGTAGAATCCCTCGTCATTGAATTCGACCAAAGAAACTTTGAGGAATTCCTTTCTTCAGGCTCTGTCAATCCCAAGCCAATATAGTAATACCGCAAAGTCTATTCGTAGACTCGCTCTTGAATCTCTTCGGAGATTACTCCTAAAGTGGCCCGCACCATTGCCTGCAGCGTAAGCGGTGCCACTTTAGAAGAGGTTCTGAAAACCTCTCATGCAGCCCATGCAGCCCGCTTCAACGTCTCTCAGGAGACCCGTAGGGTGAAAGCGTCAGCACACAATCAAAGTGACAGTGAAGATCAATTATGTCGTTCTTCTCCTCTCCAAACTCTACAATTCAAGGTTGTCGGGGGTTCCCAACCACCCCTGTGGCTTAACCGGAATGCTAAACATCGATGAAGGTGTCATGCTCGTTGACAACAGATTGAAAATTCTGCATAAGCAATCTGTTCTGCAGATTCAGAACACGAACTTCATACCAGCGTTCCCTTCAAGCAACGGGAGGACCGCGCTTCTATTTTAGAATACGAGTCCCACCTTCTTCAACAATGCGAGGTTCGCGTCAAACGCGAGGCCCGCGTCAAATGTGAGACCCACGTCTCTAATTCTAAACACGATGGTCGCGTTTCAGCACCACGCGAGGTCCGTGTTTCAACAAAGCAACGCTAGACCTGCGTTCAACAATGTATGTTTTCAAGACATAAAATGCCAAAAAGCCCTCACCCTCAGGGGTTCGAGGCTATTTCCTCAGACGCTCCCTCAATGGATCTGAGGGACTACCTGACAAGAAGAGGAGCATCTATCCATTCGCCCCTCGATGTTACTGTGCAACTCATCTTAGGAGTACTTTCTTATTGTCTTGTGGCTTTCAGACAAATAAACCTTCAGTTTTTAGTCGGGTAATAGCGGCTTCAGACTCAACCAAAAGACGATGATCATGGAAGAAGAAATCATTCTCTGACATCGAGTACCCAGAAGTGACTGCCAACATGGTGGGGCTGAGTTTCACACCAAGCAAGTCTAAGGGGAAGCAACTGGCTGTTAGTTCAAAAGAGTCGGATGCTGATCGGTCTCCAGGTTCGAAGGATGTTCTCATCGAACCTGAAGGGGTCTGCCGGCACACTTAGACCCGTATGGGAGCAATCACCCCAGTTGACTACAGTCAGTTAGCCAGGAAAATTCAGGTAAATGATAAGCACTCTGCCATCATCGAATCCCGATCTTTGAATTTCAGTTCGGAGATAACCGCCTTTGCGTACATGGCGGGAACTCCCGAGGAGTGACCAAGCGATTCAAAGAGCAGGACCGAGTCCAAAAAGAATAATTCAATATGATTAAAACTCAGCAAGAATCTATCGATACCATTAAGCAGATGCTACACAATTGCTTAAGAAAAAAAAAACCAAAGGCTAAAACTCCTTCCAAGAAGTCTAAGGGCAAACAGAAGGAGGGGAAGCTCATCTTCTGCAAATACTGAGAGTGAAGAGCATTCTAACTCTGACCCACCCAAATCTCCATCTGAAGAGGAGGATAACTCAGAGAATGAGAGCAGTTATTTTAAGAGGATGAGCAAATTGGAGCAACGCCTAGAGACTCTCGCAAACTGAGATGTTCTCCAAGATGTGGGGATAGTCCGACCCTACGCAGTAGAGTGGGACACAAGTCCCTACCCTCCAAGGCACTGACCCTTCATACTTTCGATGGTAAAGGGTCACCGAACCAACACATATACTACTACAAATTCCAAGCTGGGAATATAGTATCGAACGATGCCATCATGGCTCGTTTATTCATTGGCACTCTTAAAGGGATTGCCTTTGAATGGTTCATGAAACTTCCTGCCGGCTCGATTAAGACATGGGCTGATCTCGAGAAGTTATTTCTAGCTCATTTCTTTGAAGACGATACAGTAATTTCAGTGCCAACTCTCCTTGCAGCCAAGTAAAAGAGAGGAGAGTCCATCAAAACATTCGTCGAGAGATTTCTGAATTTATTGAAGTTCGACCGATTTTGATATCGATTGGTATTGTCGGTAGATTCTAGAATTTTTATTTCAAAAATGAAATTGAATTTCTTGAATCCAATTTCACCATGATCCTTAAAATGATATTTATTATTTTTATAAATTTTTTAGATCATTCCGGATTGCTTCATTTCCAAGCTTTTTTAGTGTTTTCGATATTTTCCCAGATTCGGAGTATCTATCTGGATATTTTTCTTTTCCTTCTTCCTATTTTCCCCTCTATTTTTCTCCTTCACTACTTTTCTCCTATTTTTCCTTTTTCTTTTCTTTTCATTTTTCCTATTTTTCTCCACTACAAAAATTCCCCTTCAAAATATCTACCCCCACTTATTCTCTCTCCTCCCCTTCTCTATTGGTCCAACGCATGGACTAGACCCGTGTCCAGGTCCAAACCCGATGCCTCCCTGCTGGACGCGGGACTCAACCCAGATGCAGGTCTGAGCCTCTTCTCCCCCTTTCTTTTCCTATTTAATCTCACACTCATTCTCTCTCTCTCTCTCATCTCTCTCATTCAATAAAATCTCTCTCTTCTCCTTCAAGATTTGGCCAATGCCACCACCAGCGAGTCTGGGCCCCAACTCTGGTACCCCTTTGGTGACTCCCCATGGCCGACGGTAAGCCCACACCGGCCATCTCCTTCCCCAACCCCTTCCTTCTCCACCATCTCCAACACCAACACCACTATCATCTCCTTCTTCTTCTTCTTCCTTCAATCACCACCACCATCAACCCATCTCCCCCAATTCCACAACCCTCTCCACCACAACAAGTTTACCACCACCTCCAATTTCACCATCTTCCCCTTTAATTCCATCAAAAACTCCAATACCAAACTCCATCTCCTCCTCCTTCCTTCTCCAAGATCCTCCTCCTTGGCATGGCCACCCACCACCACTACCGGCCACTCGGGGCCAGCATGGCCTCCCCAGTACCACCCTGGTGCCTTCTGGCCGCGCAGCCGTGGTCAGAGCCTGGCCGTGAGCCAGTTGGAGGGTGCTGCCCCCTCCCTGATCTCGCTTTCTGACTCTCTCCCCTCCTTTCTCTCTCCCCTCCTTTCTCTCTCACCCGTCTCTCTCTACTGTTTCTTTTTCTTTCTCTAACTCTTTCTCTCTCCTCTCTCTCCTCTCTTATTCTCTTTCTCTCTCTAGCTTCCTCACTCTCTCTTGAATTCCCTCTCTCTATCTTTTTCTCTTTAACTCGACTCTCACGTTGGACCGCCGGACGTGGAGTCCATCCTCGCATCTAGGAATTTCCATAACGCGATTCTCGCATTTTTGTATCAATGCGATGCGGGGTTCATGCCTGCGTCTGCATTTTCTCATGCCCTGGCTTAAACGCGGGCCTCGAACCTTGCGATTATGGTACTCTGTAACGCGACTCCCGTGTCTGCGACCCCCGCATCTTTATTCTCTCTCCTTCTGGTTCCTTCTCTCTTCTCCTCTATATAATATAATATTTATTATATTTGAACACGTTCAAGCGTTGGTTACCAGGAGTTCCAGAGTCCCAGATTTCACGGCGTATTCAGATATTTTAGGTGAGTGTCCTCGCCTCATTTTGGGTTTCAACTTGTATTTATCCTGTATTTAAGTTATATTCGTATTTTGTATTGGGTTGTGCCCTTATATATATATGTGGCCGAGTGCGTATTATTGTACATGTATATGCCTGTGACGTATGTTTGTACTAGGGTAGTTTATTTCCTGCACATATACCATACCTGTGATGTATTTTATTTCGCTTTTATATTATGTGCGACTAACTCATTGTGGTCATTTAGCTTCCAGGCTTAACCTCTTTGAGGAATATTAAAGTCGTCTGGACTTTCTAACTTTGCCTGGAAAGGCAGTTCAACGCTTAACATTTTTCCACTAAACATGCTTAGGTGAAACTCTGCCAGATTTTACACTCTCATCTTAAGCTGAGTCGTTCTCGGGTTCCAGCAGGCGGTTAGTGATTAAACACTATTCGTTGACTTTGTCCCCAGCACTGCTTAGCTTCGCTTTAATGCTCGCTCGCTTACTTCACCGTTTACCTGCTTGATGATTTAACTATTCTTTTCTCGATAGTTGTGAAGAGTTTGAAACCTGTATGTATTCCATTTTTAAAAACTGCATCGTTTACCTATATTCATACCGATCCCCAGTATCGGTATCATTTTCTTGTATTCATACCGATCCCCTGTATCGATATTGTTTTCCTATATTGAATTATATGCTAGTGATATCTATTATACTTATTACCTGACACCTGACTCCTGCATGCTACCACCTGTCCCATGTTATGAAATCACTTATCACTTGTCACCTATCATGTTACCACTTGACCTGTGATTATCACATTTACAGGAATCATGTACCTGTTATACTGTATTATATATAGTGACCTGAATTTAAAGTACTTATATACTCTTGTAACTCCTGAACTTGTCCTGCTCCTATTATTCCCGTATATCTGATAATTATTAATAATAAACTATAAAAAGAACAACTTACATTTGGTACAGGGGAACTGATGAATTTCAAGTGGTGAATATGTTTACCATGATAATAGGAATATTGTGCAACTCCAAATTTCAGATCTACCTGAGGGCCTCCAGGAATCCGAGAGGAGAACTGACTCCCTACCTCCTGTTATATTCCTGAATAGGCATAATATAAGACCCATCTTCCTGTTTGCATAGCGGCAGGTTCCAGGTCAGCACCAGAATATCCTGATCCGTGGTCCCGGGCATGTATGAGGCCTACTGTAAACATAACACATTGGTTTCATCATCTTTTCAAATAACCTCGACTTACTCATATATGGATAAATGTGTGTTTGGGATGCTAGGGTACATACCTAGATCTATAGGTCAGACGAGTAATAATAACAAATTTCCAATCAATAATAATTGTTGTGCTTTGCAATTCGGATTGTATATATTCAGATTACAATGACTTGAGATATTCGGTATATAGATGAGGTTTTTTTGTTTGGATTATTCTTTCGATGTACTTATCTTATGAAGCTGTAATCTGGGTTGTACTGCTAGTTTTGCTGTACTTACTTTCATCAGGTTTTTATTCGGATTTTCAGTTTTACTGCTATTATTATTATATTATATATTCTTGGCTTTACCACCTATGTACTACTTCACTAATCTCTTGCTATTACCATATTGTACAAAGCCTATCTCTTGCCTAATATTGCACTTGTATTACTATACTCAACCTCCTGACTTGCTTATTTATTAATTTATACGGATACCCAGTTACCGTTTAATCTCGTGATGATTCATACTCTTTAGCTGTTATTATGGACAGCTCAGGTTGTGCGTACTCAGTTGATGGAGACATGAGGTATATGGTATATAGATGAGAGTTTTCTTGTTTGGATTTTTCCCTCGATGTATCAAGTTTTCTTATTTGGATTATCCCCTCGATGTATCAATTTCATGAATCTATTTACTAAGCCCGTACAACTGGTTTTGTCACTTCTATACATCTCATTACTTTATGCTTCTTTAATGTCCCTGTATGCATGTACTCATGACACAGTTTTCAATACATGCTCTTTTGATTCGAATTTATCGATACACGCGTGCTTATCCCTGCACGCCACTTGGCATTTGCCACACCACCTGTTAGAGAGTTCTGACTCCCCTTGATCCTTATGTCCAAATCTCTGAGCTTGGAGCTCGTGGATTCTCCTTGTTACTGATCAGAGATGCGCAGCGAAGCGTGGATCATCGGCTGACCATCTGAGGCTCCATCCTTTTAGGCCCCATGCTCGTCCCCCCGAGTTTTCCTTTTGTAACTCGTGAGCGCATTTTGTACTATTCATCATTGTATAACTCCTTATATTATCGCAATTACACCTATCAATGATGTAATATTATTTCACATCCTGTGATAACTTTGTAATTGAACTCATATGTTGGAATGTATAAAGCACCTCGTACTTTTGTACTCTGATTCTTGCATGTTCTGATGCTTAGCGTATATATGTGAGGGTATTTTTCACCTACGTATCTATGTTGCAGTAACGTCTCCGTACCCGTGGGATTGAGGCGTTACAGGGTGGTATTAGAACCTAGGCTCTCACATCCTTAGTACTACCAGTCGGCAAATTATGGTAATGAAATTTGCAACTAGAATGCATGAGTCCTGATTATATAATCTAGCTACAAGTGCAGAGTTATTTATTTCTTCTTGGTTGTCCTTCTTTTAATTCTTAAATCCCTTCCATTTTTCACTATTTGGCTTACATAGTCTTTATACTAACTTAAGATATGGGTAGGCTAGTGAGGTGGCGACAGGACAGATGTGGTTTCCTCTCACCTTATTTAGGTATTCTTTGATTCTGGTGCATAGTTACCTTATATCAGTCAGTTCTTCGGCTTGGCATTCTATTTTTATATGTATAGACGCATCACAAGGATCATTACAGGAAGTTGGCTAGTCAACACTTATATGATTAGATAAACTGTATCACTACACGAGGGGGGGTCGATATGAAGCAGTTTTCAAACTTAGAACTTCTGCCAGATAGAGCCACGGTATCCCCTATGTTATTCCAGAAACAATCACCATTCCTTCCATCAATTTCACAGAGCTCAAGTATTTTCAGAAGTGATTTGTCGAAGAGTCAACTTCAAGAAATAGCATTTCGGACTCATTTTGGTTATTGTGAATTCTTGACCGTGTTCTTCAGAGCCACAATGCCCAACAGTTTTTATGAATTCGATGAACTACGAACCCCACTTACTTCGCCATGCGAGAGTAGTGTTGTAGCCACAGAGCTCAACCAGGTGTGGGCTTTGCTACACCCTAACGCGTAACATTTAGCGTTGTGTTACGCCCTGACCTCGCCGCGAGAGCTTCTCCAAGTGCGAGCTGTTGGCCCAGAGGCCCATCATTCTAGTTTTAATGATGATTAACTCATGTAGTTATAGTTTACTAATAATCTTGTGTTTAAATAGTTTTAGTGATTGACCAAGATATTAGTAGGTGATTAGCTTCAACAAAGGAGTTTTGGAGCTTTCACATGTTGATTCAAGAGCTCGAGCGTCAAGATCGCATCTAATACTTGGTTGGAGTCAAGCTCGTTGGATCACGTTTGAATCGAGATGACTCGGTGAAGGAGTTTTACAAGAAGACCTCAGTTTGTGTTTAGTATGTTTAGATCATTGTAAAGATTAAATAGTATTAATATGCTCAAGTTCAAATACACACACAAGTTTAAAGTTTGTTGGTTTTGGTTTTCAGTTTAACCAGTTTTTGGATTTCATGTCAAAAACATAGATATATATATATATATATATATATATATATATATATATATATATATATATATATATATATATATATATATATATATATATATATATATATATATATATATATATATATATATATGTATATTAGATTCTATCCATATACAATATGCTTTAAAGTTATTTCAATATAATCTTTTTGTATTTACATGAGTTTTGGAGAAAACGGTTTTCCAATTCAAAATCTAAGTTTTGGAAAATACCGATTTTTGTATTAAGCCTAATTTCCATATCACAAAAATAGTTCAAATTGTTTATAATATGTGTTGAATTTTAGTCATACATATTTATATTTCAAAGATCTTATAAGAACTTATTTTTGTGGAATTTATGTGTATTTTATGGGATTTTTTAGAAGGTAAAAAGGCAAGTTTTAATCCCTTATATATAGTGACCTGGCCTTCTGCCGGTCGATCGGACAGTCGACCGAGGCAGAAGTCGGTCGACCGGTCCGGTCGACTGATGTGCATGAACGTGCACATGCCTTATAGGCTGGAGGGCCAGTCGACCGTCCCGGTTGACCGCCAGAGAGCTCTGCTCTCTGGAACTGGCCCCGGTCGACCGGGCGGTCGATCGGCAGAGAGCATCTGCTCTCTGTATCCAGGTCCGGTCGACCAGGCGGTCGACCAGTGGCTCAACGGTCATAAAAATGACTGATGGCTGAACGGTCGGTTGATTGGGCGGTCGACCGGAAGGGCGTTTCTGCCCTTTCCTGGCTGCCAACGGGTAGATTTTTGAGAGGATATAAATGCCCATCTCTTGAGCTGGTTTCTTCATGGTTTTTGAGAGCAAATATTTCCTATATTTCTAAGTATTTAGCAGAAAATTTTAAAAGAGTTTTTGAGTTAAAAGATTTTATCTTTATTTGTTTTCAAAGGTTGAAAAATTCAAAGAAAATAGAGTATTTGGGATATTGGTTTAGATCTTCATTTCTATCTTATTCTAGTTGTTTTCCCAAGTATTTTTCTTTGTGTTATGATTTTCAAACACCTTGTATTCTCACACTTGAGCTATCTATCTATCCTATCTATTAGGATCTTGTTTGGTGAGAAAATCTATTTGTGGTTTAGTGAGACCACCAAGAGTTGTAAACCTTCTTTTATTTGAGTTCCCTCTTGTGTAGAGGTAATTATGGAGGTTGAGTTTGGTTGTGTTGGTATCCCTCTAAGTGTAGAGGTGATTGTTGGAGTGTTGGCTTTGAGCCTTATCCCTCTAGTGAGAGGTGATTGTTGTTTGGCCAAGTGTCCATCCCTCTAAGTGCAGAGGTGATTGTTGTTGTGCCTTGGCTCTAGTATAGAGGTTGTTGTTGGTTGAGAGAGGAGTTGTGTACTCCAAGTTTGTATTACCCAAATCCTCAGTGGAGGTTCCCTGTGTGGGAAGTCCTGTGTGGACGATATAGTGGAAATCCTTCTGTGTGAAGGCGGGGACGTAGAGCAGTGGCTCGAACCTCGAAACATATCCCGGTATTTGTGATTGATCCACTATCTCTAAACTCTCTCTCTCTTATATTGTGCCTTGTATTATTTTATATTATTCATATCATACTTATATGCTTGGTATTGTTTGTGTGCCTCACTTGTGTTGAACCAAGAGAGCTTTACATAACACCTCAACTCTTATTTAGAGGAATTTAGAGGAAATAGTCTGGAGCCCTTCACCGGAAATTTGGCTACACTCTTTAGTTACACTAAGTGTGTTGCAATTAGTTTCTAATTTTGCATTATTTGTCATTAGATTAGCCATACACCTATTCACCCCCCTCTAGGTGTACTTTCAATTGGTATCAAAGCCTACGCTCCTAATATTGGGATTAACCACCTAGGAGTAAGATCTTGGTTTGCTAATCTAGATTTGCATTTGCACACATACTTGTTTACACACACTCATGGATTACCTTGCCCCTCTCATATTTAATGTTTCTAACATCGATATGTGAAAGCTTAGAATGAGTATGTACCTAAAAACCCTAGGAATGCATGTTTACCTTGCTGCGACCAAGAAATCTTATCTTGGTAATAGTAAGCATATAGAGGCCAATTCAAAAGCCCTATTGGCACTTAGAAACACACTTAGCAAAGATTATCTTTTTATGATTTCTCATTGTGATTCCGCTTTTGCAGTGTGAAACACTTTGACCTCTCCGAAGCTTTAAACGCCAAAATATGTAGAGGAGGAATTTAGTGGAGATGAGTCTGACCAACATTACAATATGGTCCAAGGGAATGACTCCCTTGAGGTAAACTCTAACACCCATCTAGATAATTGTGCTAGTTCTTCTTGTAGTGATGATTATGTTGATGCCGATGCATTAAATGAAGAACTATCTCTTGTTTGTGAAAATCTATTAGAAAAATACCAACTTTTGAAAAGAAAAGTCTTAAATTAAATAAAGAAAATAAGGATTTGTTTTCAAAACTCAACATGGCTTTATAAGAGAGGGATGAGATTTCTAATGAAAGGGACTCATTGAAATCCCAACTTGAACTTGCCCTAAATGAAAATGAATTTTTGAAAAATAAAAGTGATTGTGACATTGTTTTGAAGAAAAATGAGGTCTTGTCTTCAAAACTTAACTTTGTTCTGAAAGAAAATGAATCTTTGAAAAATAAAATTGTTTTAATTTCAAAGAAATTGGATTTGGTTTTAAAGGAAAATGTTTCTTTGAAAAATGATGTTAATTCACATGTTTGCCATGCTCCATTATCTAGTATACCTATTGCATGCTCCAACTCTTCTTCTATTATTAAAAATGATATATATATATATATATATATATATATATATATATATATATATATATATATATATATATATATATATATATATATATATATATATATATATATATATATGTTAAAGAAGAGTGTTGATTGTTTGGGCTCCACTTTGAGCCAATGTGCTATGGATCACAAAAAATTAGAATCCATGTTTCGCAAGAAACATGCACCACATGTTTATGCACCCATACACGGCATACACATGCTTCTCATGCTCACACACATGACACCATGTATGCTCATGTATACACATGTACACATTGTGGACGTAAGGGCTGTTGGAACTTGCTTTTGATGATACATTTGTGAAGCCATTTCAATGGAGCTCTTTTGCACAAGCCTATTCAAGAGTTCTACATGATCAAGACTTCTCAAAGAGAGTTGCTATTGATGTGTATTGTAATGGTTAATAGTATGTTAAAAGCCTTGACACACACACACACACATCATAGCCCACTTAGTCGACTTACACCCTTTAGTTGTTGACTTATACATAGTATAGTCGACTTGATATTTTTTGTAGTCGACTAACATTTGCCTCTAGATGAATATCAACTCTCTGTTTGTAACCTACATTCAATATTAGTCGACTTGATAGTTTCCTAGTCGACTAATAAATGTGTTGGCCCAGAGGCCTTCCACTCTAGTTTTGATGATGATTAACTCATGTAGCTATGTTTACTAATAATCTTGTGATGTTTAGTTTCAGATTCTTAATCAAGATATTAGTTGGTGATTAGCTTCAACAAAGGAGTTTTGAAGCCTTTCACATGGTGATTCAAGAGCCAGAGCATCAAGATCATATTTAGCACTCGTTGGAGTCAAGCTCGGTGGATCACGGTTTGGATCGAGTCGACTTGAAGATGGAGATCGTCAAGAAGACTTAGGTATCCTAGTTTAGTTTGTTTTAGATCCATGTGTAAAAACTAGATAGGTTGATATGCTCAAGTTCACAACACACACACGTTTTATGTTTTGGATATTGGTTTTTCGGTTTTTGATTTAACCGATATTGGTTTTCATGAATAGATAGATTCAAAACAAGTTTACATGATTTTGTGTATATTAGATTCATTCTATATACATGTATGCTTCAAGTCTTAAATAAACTTAGTTTGACATACCTATTCATGTGTTTTAGGTTTTGTGTTTTAACAAAACATATTTTTTGAAATAAAGTCAAAAACATGAATATATATATATATGTTTCATGTATATTGGATTTATATCTATATGCATCATGCTTCAAAGTATTTAAATATCATGTTTTTGTATTTGAATGAGTTTTGGACAAAACGTATTTTCAATTCAAAAATTCAAGTATTGAAAAATACGAGTTTTGGTTTTCGGCAAAATTTCCATTACACAAAAAGAGTTCAATATGTTTGTAACTTAGTTTGATTTTTACTCAAACAAGTTTGTATTTCAATGTATTATACTGAACTTATTTTTGTGGATTTTTAGAAGTTTTATGGGATTTTATAGGTAAATAAAAACCAAGTTTTCAAGTTCTGAAATCCCTGTTCTGGCTTCTGCTGGTCGACCAGACCGGTTGACCGAGATAGGAGTCGGTCGACCGGGACGGTCGACCAATGTGCACAAACGTGCACGCCAGTTTTGGCTGGAGGGCCGGTCGACCGAGTCGGTCGACCGCCAGAGAGCTTCTGCTCTCTGGAAAGCCCCGGTCGACCGGGTCGATCGACCGGCAGAGAGCTCTGCTCTCTGTTCCAGGGTGCGGTCGACCGGGCCGGTCGACCGAGGCTTCCAACGGTCAAAAATATGACCGTTGGCGGTCGACCGGGCGGTGGACCGCCAGCCGCCAGAGCTGTTTTTCAGCTCCAACGGCTAGTTTTTGTTTGGGGCTTTATATACCCCATTTGTATGGGATTTTCCCCAAGTTTTTAAGAGCAAAATTTACAGAGTTTCTCTAGTGTTTTAAACAAGTTTTCAAAAGTGTTTTAGTGCCAAAAAGATCCATCTTATTTGTTTTAAAGTGTTTTGTTTATTTCAAAGAAAATATGTTTTTGGGAATTAGTTTCTTGGGCTAAAATCTATATCTATTTGGTATTTTTCCAAGAAATTTTCTTTGATCAAAACACTTAGTTTTCCACACTTGAGCTATATCTCCTATCCTATCTATTTAGGATCATTTGTTTGTGGGAAAAGGATTTTGTTTGTGGTTGAGATATACCACTTGTTGTACCCTCCTTGATTTGTTGTATCCCTCTTTGGTAGAGGTTGATTGGAGTGGTGGCTTGCTCCCTCTTTAGTAGAGGTTGAGTTTGTGGTGTGCTCCCTCTAGTGAGAGGGGGAGCTTGGATTTGTATCCCTCTTCGGTAGAGGTGGATCGTGGTTGTAATGCCTCGGTGGAGGTTGTATTGGTTGAGAGAGGAGTTCGGTACTCCCGGTTGTATTTGTACAAAATCCTCGGTGGAGGTTCCCTCGGTGGGAGTCCTAGGTGGACAAGTTAGTGGATTAGAAATCCTTCTTGGTGAAGGCGGGGACGTAGAGCTCGGTGCTCGAAACACATCTTGTTGTTTGCGTTTGATCCATTGACTCTACACTCTCTCTCTTTATTTGTGTTGTGCATTGATTCATATTGCCATATCACTTACATGCTTGTGTGTTTGTGTGCCTCACTTGTATTTAACCACGAGAGCCTGACATAGCGCCTCAACTCTTATTCTGAGGAATCAAGAGGAGTTAGTCCAGAGCCCTTCACCGGGAATTCGGCTACACTCGTTGGTTGTATTAAGTGTTGTTGCAATTAGTTTTAAATTCCACATTTAGTTCATTAGATTAGCCCTATCACCTATTCACCCCCCTCTAGGTGATTTCAATTGGTATCTGAGCCTCCGCTCCTGATATTTGGTTTAACCACCTAGGAGTGAGATCTCGGTTTGCTAATCTATCATTTGCATTTGCACATATATCTTGTTTGCACACACTCATGGATTGCTTGTCACCTCCCATGTTTGATGTTTCCAACATTGACACATGGAAATTTAGGATGTCCATGTATTTGAAAACCCTAGGTTTGCATGTTTTCCTTGCCGCTACCAAGAAATGCTATCTTGGTAACCACAATCATATAGAGGCCAATACACTTGCCCTTGAGGCTATTAGAAGCACGCTTTCTAAAGAATATCTTATGCTTGTTTCTAATTTTGATTCCGCCTTTGCAGTGTGGAACAAGTTGACCACCTCCAAGCTTCAATTACCAATTCAAACGGAGGAGGAATCTAGCGGAGAATCTGAGTCACAATGCTTCATGGTCCAAGGGAATGACTCCCTTGAGGTATATTCGGAATCTCAACTAGATTGTGATGATGCTAGTTCTTCTAGTAATGAGCATGTTGATCCTAACACTTTAAATGAAGAACTTTCTATTATTTGTGAAAAATTGATAGAAAAGTATAATCTTTTGAAAAAGAAGACTTTTGCATTAAATAAAGAAAATGAAAATTTGTCCTCTAAACTTGGTTTGGTTTTGCAAGAGAAAGAGGAGATTTCTAATGAAAGGGATTCATTGAAATTTAAGCTTGAACTTGCCCTAAAAGAAAATGAATTTTTGAAAAATAAAAATGATTGTGAAATAATTTTGAAGAAAAATGAAAAATTGTCTTCAAAAGTTGTTTTTGTAGTAAAAGAGAATGATTCTTTGAAAAACAACATAATTTCTATTTCTAAGGATTTAGAAAGTTGTTTATAGAAAAATGAATCTTTGAAAAATAGTATTGATACTCATGTTTGCCATGCTAGTGTAGCTTCACCTAGCTCACCTATTGCATGCCACACTTCTTCTTTAATTGAAAATGATATATCCATGCTTAAGAAGAGTGTAGATTGTTTGGGCTCCACTTTGAGCCATTGTGTTTCGAGCCATACACGTTTGGAATCTTTGTTTCGAAAGAAACAAGTTTCATCTTTGCATGCACACCAACCACGGCATACACATGCTACTCACGGTCACAACCATCACACTTTATATGCTCATGTGTACACTTGTACACATTGTGGACGTAAGGGCCACCTTACTAAATTTTGCTATGATCGTATACATGATGTTAATTTAGCAAATAAATTTGTTTGGGTTAGAAAAGGTACTAACCCCCATGGACTCAAAAGAGTATGGGTAACAAAGACCACCCCTATTGTATTTGATATAGGTGTGGGCTCTCGCATGACGTGAGAGCGTTGGTGCCTTGAGGTGGATGCGTTCCGAGCTTAAAGATTACTATTTGGATGCATCACTTTCAAGGGATGTTTGGTGGGAGGATCACCTTGGTTTGGAGAACTAGAGAGGTGCCTTCATCGGTTTTGGTATCGATCTCTAACTCCCGTTTATGTTTGCATGCTTTTTCATGTCTTCGATTCATAGCATGTCATGTTTTATTGTTCATTTGCTTATGCCATGTTTATTAGATTAGTAATATACATGTTTAGTTGTTTGAGATGCCCATGTTTAATATGGACCTATATCTATGTGTTCTCACTTTGTTTTTAACTAATATGTATGTCCTAGATCTAATGCACATGCATATACATAATGATCATATGTGTGTTTATGATTTTTGTTTTGTTTTGATGCTTAATGATTTGATTACATGTTTAAATGTTAGTTTTCATTAAAATTAGGATATATACTTGTACATATAGTGGGCCACAAATAGATCATTATATGTTTGTGCTTGAACGCTCATTTGTATCCATTAGATGTACTTGTATAGTCTAGTTTTGATGATTCATGCTTTTTAACTTGTATTCCCCATTTTGGACATGTTTTATGATCATGTGTTTTCATTTCATGTATATGTCTATTTTGCCAAACCTTAAGATATACATGTATACCCCTTGAGTCATTTGCTTTTCATGCAAATCTTTATTATGGACTCAATTGTGTTTAGGGATATGTATGTATACTTCTTGTTTTGTCAAAATTTACATATGCGTTGAAGTATAAATTTTTTAATGAAAATTTAGTTTTCATGATTAAGGAATTTCTTATTTGAGCTTAATTGAATATTTTCATGTTGATATGTGTCACATAACACTTGTTCACTCACTTTATTAATGTTTCTCATGATTATGTTTTTCATGAGTATGTATGGGCTTTATGGACTTTGTTTTATTCCTTGCTTGAAGGATTTCGTACTAGTTTTCAAGATTTTCCATTTAACTAGTTGCGGTATTCTTCGTTATGGTAGAGTTTTTCAAACATACTATATTTTCAAACCTATTTTTGAAAACCCCTACCTTCCGACGGGCGGCTGGATGGGAGTCCATGCCTTGTATGTTCTTTATTGAAAATCATTTTAAACATGAGTATGAATGGGTGGTAGGTAATATGAGATATACATTTGATATTATTATTGTTTCAATTGGTATCATTAGATTCTTTCAATTGGTATCAATATTGACATCTTTGTATACTCATATATGTTTTTGTGTATGTATGCTTTCAATTGGTATCATCTATTTTGATTGGTACTTCATTTTTCATACACTTCTATATGTTTTATTTGTGCTTGCTATATCCCTTTATATTTTTTTTGGCACAAATTTTTGTTTATGCTAAAGCTTGTCTTTTAATGAATATCATATTTCAATTGATTAGTTTTCAATTGGTACTTATACAAGCTTATGCATCGTTTTATTTGGTATTTCATAAAGGGGGAGAAAATTAGTATTTTTATCTTTCAATTGGTATTTTGTTTACCGTTGATTTCCACTCCCATACTTTATGATGAAAAATGAATGAAAAATGAATATAGATTTTAAAATTTGATATCATATGTTTAAAAGGAAAAATACTTTCAATTGGTAAAATTGGTATCAAGATTTTGTTTACTTTCAATTGGTACTATTGATTTATTTCTTTCAATTGGTATCATTGATAACAAGAATTTTTTATTGATTATCTTTCTATTGGTATCATGGTTCACTTATATTGATAAATTTTTTTTAATTGGTATCATGTTGGAAGAATATGTTTTATTGTTTTACTTGGACCCCTTTGTTGATGATTGACAAAAAGGGGGAGAAGAATTTGAGTTTATATGCATGTTTTTATGAGTATGCATGTTTTTATATTGGTATCAAGTATTGGTATCAAGAGTGTTTGTTTTTAAGAACATAGTTTTGTTAGTTTGATTTTTTATTGGTATCAAGAGCTTCTTGTTTTATTTTTTAATTGTTATCAAGAGCTTGTTTTATTTATTCATGTTGATGCATTTCATGTTTTGTATCAAGAGCATGTTTTTGTATTTGGTATCTTGTTTTATGCATGTCTATGCATTGTCATGTTTAATATTTGTTGTTTATTTCTATGCATGAGTTAAGGGGGAGCTTATTTGAAGCTTAACTTTAATCCATGCGTATATAACTCCATGAGTTTTGTCATCATCAAAAAGGGGAGATTGTTGGCCCAGAGGCCTTCCACTCTATTTTTGATGATGATTAACTCATATAGGTATGTTTACTAATAATCTTGTGATGTTTAGTTTCATATTCTTAATCAAGATATTAGTTGGTGAGTAGCTTCAACAAAGGAGTTTTGAAGCCTTTCACATGGTGATTCAAGAGCCCGAGCATCAAGATCATATTTAGCACTCGTTGGAGTCAAGCTCGGTGGATCACGGTTTGGATCGAGTCGACTTGCAGATGGAGATCGTCAAGAAGACTTAGGTATCCTAGTTTAGTTTGTTTTAGATCCATGTGTAAAGACTAGATAGGTTGATATGCTCAAGTTCACAACACACACACGTTTTATGTTTTGGATATTGGTTTTTCGATTTTTGGTTTAACCGATATTGGTTTTCATGAATAGATAGATTCAAAACAAGTTTACATGATTTTGTTTATATTAGATTCATTCTATATACATGTATGCTTCAAGTCTTAAATAAACTTAGTTTGACATACCTATTCATGTGTTTTAGGTTTTGTGTTTTAACAAAACATATTTTTAGAAATAAAGTCAAAAACATGAATATATATATATATATATATATATATATATATATATATATATATATATATATATATATATATATATATATATATATGTTTCATGTATATTGGATTTATATCCATATGCATCATGCTTCAAAGTATTTAAGTATCATGTTTTTGTATTTGAATGAGTTTTGGACAAAACATATTTTCAATTCAAAAATTCAAGTTTTGGAAAATACGAGTTTTGGTTTTCGGCAAAATTTCCATTACACAAAAAGAGTTCAATATGTTTGTAACTTGGTTTGATTTTATTCAAACAAGTTTGTATTTCAATGTATTATACTGAACTTATTTTTGTGGATTTTTAGAAGTTTTATGGGATTTTATAGGTAAATAAAAACCAAGTTTTCAAGTTCTGAAATCCCTGTTCTGGCTTCTGCCGGTCGACCGAGATAGGAGTCGGTCGACCGGGACAGTCGACCGACGTGCACAAACGTGCACGCCAGTTTTGGCTGGAGGGCCGGTCGACCGAGTCGGTCGACCGCCAGAGAGCTTCTACTCTCTGAAAAGCCCCGGTCGACTGGGTCGGTCGACCGGGAGAGAGCTCTGCTCTCTGTTCCAGGGTGCGGTCGACCGGGCCGGTCGACCGAGGCTTCCAACGGTCAAAAATATGACCGTTGGCGGTCGACCGCCAGCCGCCAGAGCTGTTTTTTAGCTCCAACAGCTAGTTTTTATTTGGGGCTTTATATACCCCATTTGTATGGGATTTTCCCCAACTTTTTAAGAGCAAAATTTATAGAGTTTCTTTAGTGTTTTAAATAAGTTTTCAAAAGTGTTTTAGTGCCAAAAAGATCCATCTTATTTGTGTTAAAGTGTTTTGTTTATTTCAAAGAAAATAGGTTTTTGGGAATTAGTTTCTTGGTCTAAAATTCTATATCTATTTGGTATTTTCCCAAGAGATTTTCTTTGATCAAAACACTTAGTTTTTCACACTTGAGCTATATCTCCTATCCTATCTATTTAGGATCATTTGTTTATGGGAAAAGGATTTTGTTTGTGGTTGAGATACACCACTTGTTGTACCCTCCTTGATTTGTTGTATCCCTCTTTGGTAGAGGTTGATTGGAGTGGTGGCTTGCTCCCTCTTTGGTAGAGGTTGAGTTTGTGGTGTGCTCCCTCTAGTAAGAGGTGGAGTTTGGATTTGTATCCCTCTTCGGTAGAGGTGGATTGTGGTTGTATTGCCTCGGTGGAGGTTGTATTGGTTGAGAGAGGAGTTCGGTACTCCCGGTTGTATTTGTACAAAATCCTCGGTGGAGGTTCCCTCGGTGGGAGTCCTAGGTGGATAAGTTAGTGGATTAGAAATCCTTCTCGGTGAAGGCAGGGACGTAGAGCTCGGTGCTCGAACCTCGAAACACATCTTGTTGTTTGCATTTGATCCATTGACTCTACACACTCTCTCTCTCTCTTTATTTGTGTTGTGCATTGATTCATATTGCTATATCACTTACATGCTTGTGTGTTTGTGTGCCTCACTTGTATTTAACCACGAGAGCTTCACATAGCGCCTCAACTCTTATTCAGAGGAATCAAGAGGAGTTAGTCCAGAGCCCTTCACCGGGAATTCGGCTACACTCGTTGGTTGTATTAAGTGTTGTTGCAATTAGTTTTAAATTTCACATTTAGTTCATTAGATTAGCCTTATCACCTATTCACCCCCCTCTAGGTGATTTCAAAATGACCTAGTCGACTAATCATATTAGTCTGGTCGACTAGTTTCAGTTTTAGAAACTTGTCTTTTGATTCAATCTTGACCTAGTCGACTTGGTCTCTTTTGTAGTCGACTATCCCAGTGTAAATTGCCCAACCTAGTCGACTAACCCCCTACCCCAAGTCGACTAATGGCAGTTTCTGACTGTTGGACAGTTTCTGTTTTCTGGTGTTTTATCCAACGTTATCCAACGTTTATATATTCAAAATGGACCTGATAACTACCCTAACTGACTATGGATTTCAGCTATAAATAGGTATGTTATCCTAGGCTAAAAACACCAATCCAAATCACAAGTTTTCTGACCAAAAACTCTGTTCAAAATTCTGGTTTTCTGAAAATTTATTTCCACTTTCTGTTTCTTCACCAATTCCTACTCTATTGTGAAGATTTCTAAAAGTCCACCTGTAATAGCCCTTGTCCACGATCACATACAGATTCAAGGCTTATAGGATCATTTGTAATCACTCAAAGAGGAGCATTGTACAAGTGCGTCTTCGGGTTGAAGAGAGTTTGTACAAGGTGTTGTGGTCTTCTTGGTTACAAGAAGAGTTGTACACATTTGGCAAAGGGGATTTGTCAAGTGGTATGCAAGGTGTTGATTTGAGTGTACAAAGTCAATGGCTAAAGGAAAATCTCAAGCGGGTGACTTGGGGACTGGATGTAGGTCACGAGGACCGAACCAGGATAAATCTTTATGTTTGTGTTTGCTTTATCTTTTCTGTGATTTATCTTCCTTTATTGCAAATACTTTATATTTACGCTAATATCTTTATTTGAGTGTTGACGTGTATAGTAGATCCTACAATTGGTATCATCTCGGGACCAACAATTGGTATCAGAGCCCGACCCGGCATACAAGTCCTGCATACCTAGTCAACAACCATACAAGATGGCAACGGAGTTCCCTTCATCACAATTTAAAGAAGGACATTCTACACAATGTTCACCGCTATTTGACGAGTCCAACTACAACTATTGGAAGTGTAGAATAAAGATCTACTTGCAATTGCTCAATTACCAACTATGGAACATAGTAGAAGCACCGTACACCAAGCCAACAACCAACTACACCGCTTGGAGTGATGATCAAAAGAAGAATGCGAACCTTGATACCAAAGCGATGAATGCATTATTTTGTGCCTTAACAAAAGAAGAATTCAACCGTGTGTCAACAGCCACTTCTGCAAATCAAATATGGCACACTCTACAGGTAACACATGAAGGCACAAATAAGGTTAAAGAATCTAAAATTTCTATTCTTATCCACAGGTTTGAACTTTTCAAAATGAAGGAGAATGAAACCATCTCAGAAATGGTTACAAGATTCACCGATATAACAAATTCCTTAGCATCTCTTGGAAAGGAATACACCCAAGTCAAAAAAGTTCGCAAGATCCTTCATGCACTCACACCAAATTGGGAGAAGAAGACAACTGCAATAGAAGAAGCGAATGATCTCTCAACAATATCGTTAGAAAACCTTATAGGTAATCTAATGGCATATGAAGTGCAACTCGAAGACAGAAAGAAGGATGAACAACAATCTCTCTCAAAGAAGAAAGAACTTGCCTTCCATGCATCCTCCAACATGGGCAATTCAGATAACGATGAAGAGGAGATGGCAATGCTTTCAAGAAAATTCAGAAAGTTCTTGAAGCAAGGTAAGTTTAAATGTTTTAATTGTAATAAAACAGGCCATATGAAGAAGGATTGCCCATTGCTCAAAAATAAAGGTAAATTCAAGGGCAAAAAGTTCAGAAAGAAGAAAAACTATCAAGCATCTGGGAAAATAGTGATTCCTCTTCCTCTGATGAAGAAGAAACCACTGAACATGCCAACATCTGTTACATGGCTCTAGAAGAAGATGAGGTACAATTTTCTGAACTCTTAGATGCATTTCAAGAATTATACAATGATCTTAAGAATGAAAAAATAAAGAATAAAGTTTTGTCAAATGAAAATGAAAAACTTATCAAAGAAAATTCTTGTTATTCTTCTCAAATTTCTTCTATAAATTCTCAAAAAGATGATTTTGAAAAAGTAATATCATCATTAAAAAAGATGATGAGAATTTATTACAAAATAATATTTTATTAAAAAGAGAAATTATGTCTTTAAATGAAAGAATTTCTGTTTTAGATAAAGACATATCAATTTTCAAAATGAAGTATGAAGAGATTTTGAAAAATGTGACTAAATTTAATCTAGAAAAAGAAAAGTTAAATGATTTGTTATCATATCAAAAGATGTCACATAATCATTATGGTCTTGGATTTTTTGAAAAATCTACATATGTTAGTAATCCATATAATTCTTTTGTAAAAAGACATACTGATATTATTTCAAAAAGAATTAAGAACAAGTTCATATGGATTCCTAAAAATTTAAGCATTGTTGATAAAAATACTTATATTGCATCATACATACATGATATATGTAATTCATGCAATTATGTGTATACTAACAGATGGAAACCAAATTCAAATTGGATTTGGTCTCCTAAAGGTTAATGCTTTGATCTTATAATGATTGGTACCATTCTAATGTCTATCTTTCAGGTACCATATAAGAAGTTTGATAAGAAAATTATTTTCAGAATATTTATTATATATATTTGTTATAATATATTTTTTACAGGGGGAGAACACATGTTTTTCTATATCTGTTATAAGCTCTTTTCTATAGGGGGAGAACATATTTTCTGCAAGGGGAGAATATATAACATATTTTCTGCAGGGGGAGTATTCGTGCACACAAAGTGCCATCATCAAAAAGGGGGAGAATGTTGGAACTTGCTTTTAATGATACATTTGTGAAGCCAGTTCAATAGAGCTCTTTTGCACAAGCCTATTCAAGAGTTCTACATGATCAAGACTTCCCAAAGAGAGTTGCTATTGATGTGTATTGTAATGGTTAATAGTATGTTAAAAGCCTTGACACACACACACACACATCATAGCCCTCTTAGTCGACTTATACCCTTTAGTAGTCGACTTATACATAGTATAGTCGACTTGATATTTTTTGTAGTCGACTAACATTTGCCTCTAGATGAATATTAACTATCTGTTTGTAACCTACATTCAATATTAGTCGACTTGACAGTTTCCTAGTCGACTAATAAATGACCTAGTCGACTAATCATATTAGTCTGGTCGACTAGTTTTAGTTTCCAGAAACTTGTCTTTTGATTCAATCTTGACCTAGTCGACTTGGTTTCTTTTGTACTCAACTAACCCAGTGTAAATTGCCCAACCTAGTCGACTAAGCCCCTACCCCAAGTCGACTAATGGTAGTTTCTGACTGTTGGATAGTTTCTATTTTCTGGTGTTTTATCCAACATTATCCAACGTTTATATATTCAAAATAGACCTGATAACTACCCTAACTGACTATGGATTTCAACTATAACTAGGTATGTTATCCTAGGCTAAAAACACCAATCCAAATCAAAAGTTTTCTGACCAAAAACTCTGTTCAAAATTCTGGTTTTCTGAAAACTTGCTTCCACTTTCTGTTTCTTCACCAATTCCTACTCTATTGTGAAGATTTCTGAAAGTCCACCTATAATAGCCCTTGTTCACGATCACATACAAATTCAAGTCTTATAGGATCATTTGTAATCACTCAAAGAGTAGTATTGTACAAGAGCGTCTTCGGGTTGAAGAGAGTTTGTATAAGGTGTTGTGGTCTTCTTGGTTGTAAGAAGAGTTGTACACATTTGGCAAAGGGGATTTGTCAAGTGGTGTGCAAGGTGTTGATTTTGGGTGTACAAAGTCAAAGGATAAAGGAAAATCTCAAGCGGGTGGCTTGGGGACTGGATGTAGGTCACGAGGACCGAACCAGGATAAATCTTTGTGTTTGCGTTTGCTTTATCTTTTCTGTGATTTATCTTCCTTTATTTCAAGTACTTTATATTTACGCTAATATCTTTGTTTGAGTGTTGACGTGTATAGTAGATCCTACAATTGGCATCATCTCGGGACCAACAAAGGCCACCTTGCAAAATTTTATTATGATAGATTAAATGATTCAAATTTTGCAAACAAGTTTGTTTGGGTTAGGAAAGGTGCTAACCCCCATAGACCTAACAGATTATGGGTATCAAAATTTACTCCTATTTTATTTGATGTAGGTGTGGACTCTCACATGACATGAGAGGTGTTTGTGCCTTGAGGTGAATGCGTTCCGAGCTAAACGGTGACAATTTTGGATGCATCACTTCAAAGGGGAGTTTGGTGGAAGGACCACCATGGTTTGAAGATCTAGAGATTAGTCCTAATGATTTTGGTAACTATCTCTAACTCCTTATTTGTTTACATGCTTTCATTGATTGATTTTTAGCATGTTATGTTTTAATGCTCATTATGCTTAAATGCCATGTTATTTTGACTTATGACATTCATGTATAGTAATTGATATACACCCATGTTCATATTGATCCATATTTTGTGTTCTTTAGTTTAGCTATCCTGTATTTCATAGCTCTAAACATGTGCATTTACTTAATCATCATATTGGTTTATGTTTATGATTCTTTTGCACTTCATGTTTTGATTAAATGTTTAGATGTAGTTTTCATTAAAACTTGTGTATATACTTGTACAACTAATGAGCTACATTTGATTTTTGTATGTTTGTGCCTAATTGATCATTTGTACCCATTAGATGTACTAGTATAGCCTAGTTTTGATGATTCTTGCATTTCAACTTGTATTCCCTATTTTATACATATTTTCATTTTAATATATATAGTTTCATGTATATGTTTAAACCATTAGATATACATGTACACCCTTGAGTCATTTGCCTTTTCTACAAAATTCTTTGTGGACTCATTTTTGCTTAGGATATGTATGTATACCTTTAGTTTTCAATAAAACATACATATGCCTTGAAGTTGGAACTGCTGTGATGAAAATTAAATTTTCTATGATTTTCATATTCTTTTAATTTCATATTGAGCTTCCTATTTTCATGACTTTGTTGATTACATGACTCTTTCACTCACATCATTCTTGTTTACTCATGATTCTTATTTTCATGAGCTTTATAAGTGCTTCATAGACCTTGAATGTCAATCATCATGTGACTTACATGTTTTATGGAATAGATTCATATTTTATTCCTTATTTGAAGGATTTTACACTATTTTTCAAATATTATCTTCAAACAAGTCATTATTCTTCAATTGGTAGAGTTTTCAAACATGTTAAATTATTTTCAAATCCTATTTTTGAAAACCCCTTCCATCCAAAGGGCGGATGGTTCGGCGACCATGTCTTGCATGCCTAATTGAAAATCTATTTTAACATGTGCATGAATAGGATGGTAGGTATGAGGTATACACTTGTTTTTCATGAGAAATTTTATTTTTGCATACTCATATGTGTTTTTCTATATATGTATGCTTCAAATTTTAAATAGTATCAATTTTAATTGCTATATTCATTTACATACATATATATGACTTGATTGTGCTTGTTTTATAATGTCTTTACATGTTTCTTAAAAGCACAAATTGTTTCTTACTAAGCTTGATTTACTCCTTAATGTCAATTATTATTCAATTGGTATCTTATACAAGCTTATGCATGTAGGCTGTCTAAAAATCACCGAAGTCAAGTCATCCAAAAGCAGAATCCAAACTCCAGATGCAAGGTTAATCATGGCCACCAGCGCAGCACCAAAACGTGAGGATTGAAACCCGCGTCTCAGCATCACTACGAGGACCATAGACGCGAGGGTTAAAACCCGCGTCTCAACATTATTGCAGTACCAAGACGCAGAGTCTAAAGCCCGCGTCTCACGCGAAGCTTGACGCAGAGCTAGAAACCCGCGTCCCTCAAGCATTACTTCAGTAGCAGAACGCAAGGCTCAAAACCTGCGTCTCAGTTATAACTGCCCTCATTACTGGGTCACTTACTGCCCACGTAGTGAGGGAGTTAACCCCCATTATGGAGTGTTTTTAGGGGACACGTTCACCCCCTGAAACCTCTATAAATAGCCCAGTTTTGCTATGGAAAAAAAAGGAGAAGAAAAGGGTCGAAAGAACGGGAAGGAAAAAGAAAAGAGAGAGTTCAACTCTTCTAACAACTTACTGCGTACAAGTTAGTTTTTGCCTACAATCTCTTTGAGATCCCTGGTGGACAGAAACTGTGTTACTTCGTCTACCAACCAAGGAGACTTCCCAAAAGGTTTTGACGTTCACCTGGTCAACGAAAAACAAGATTCACTTTCTACCGCCACATCAAGAACCCGACACTAAACAAAGGGGAGACTCAAGCTTGAATATCTCCCCTCTCTTGTAAGAGGATTATTGATTTGCTGTAACTTTCTTTACTATCAAATAAAGAATTTATTTCTCGATCTTCAATTTTTCCTCCACCAAACAAGAGATGGCGATTCCGCTGGGGACTACTTTCTCTACCGACGAGCAAGTTGTGGCGCAAGGTGACGTCACTTATATAGGAAAAACGGTCGAATCACTTGTCGTGGAGTTCGACTAGGCGAAGTATGAAGAGTTCCTCTCTTCCGGCTCCAAGAGCCCTAAGGCGCAGGTCTACCGTAAAGTCTCCTCGGGGACTTGCTCTCGAGTCCGCTCTGAGATCCCCTCAGATGCGAATGACAAGAAGGATGTCGTGGCTAACCGCATCATACGTAATGCCCGTGTCAACATCTCCCATGAGACCCGCGTGGTTAACGTTGCTGATGTTCAGCCCATTCATGTCCATCCCCTTCCTAGCCGCCAGGTTACTGGGGGTTCCCGTCAACCCATACGACGTAACCGGAATGCTGAGCGACGACAGAGACGGCGTGCGCGTCAACTACAAGCTGAAACAACTGTCTACCTAATAGAGGTAGGACGTAGGGTCAAGACCGCGTTTCTTCTGAACCATGTCAGACACGTGAAGTCCGTGTTTGGAAACCTAAAGGTGAGGTTCGCCAAACTCGCATTTCTGAAGCTCCGCTTCTCAAATGCAGCGATCAACAGCGCAAAGTCCGTGCACTTCATCCGAGACACGAGGCCCGCGCCTCTACATTTATACGAGGGACCCAGGAGGCCTGCGTTTCTCAAGCGTCGCTACCCAGATGCGACAATCAACAACGCGAGAGCTGTGTCTCTTCTTAGCAGAGGCGCAAGACTCGCGTTTCGGAGCCAAAACGCGAGAGCTGCGTTCATTTTACAGGACGTTAGCTCCGCGTCTTAGAACCTCGCGTCTCAGCTTTGCGAAGCAAGAATAGCTCTCAGAAGCTGAAAAGCCCTCGACAATCTGAGGCTAATCTCTTCGATCCCCCTCCCATGGACCTAAGAGATTATTTGACAAAGAAGAGGAGTGATAATTTGATCACTCCATCGTGTTGCTGTGAATGACTTATCACGACAATGCTCTCTGAGTGCCGTTGCAATTCACATGCGAGCCGACAGTCGATATCCAGACAGTCAACCCTAACTTCTCGATCTGCCAAAAGATATTGCTCTCACAGGAGGAGGACCTTCTCTGACACAGAGTACCCAGAAACCACTGCAAACATGGCAAGTAGGAGTAGGGAAAACAACCAGTGGTCAGCTCCGACGAGTCTAACACGGAACCAGAAGGAGTGTACCGGCACACTCGCACTCGGACTGGAGCAATTGCCCCGATCAATTACAGTGCCCTGGCTCCGGGCATCGAAGTAAATGACTCACATTCCACCGTTGCAGAGTCACAGGCTTTGAACTCTTCCATAGAGAAGGAAGCCTTCATATATGATTAGTCTACAATTCTGCATTATTATATCACATTTCTCCACCGATTTATGAATAAAACGTCGGTCTAAACCGTGTTTTGGTCTCTCTTGCAGGTAAATCAAGAGTTTAAGGGCAAAGGAGTAATAAGAGCTTAATTAAACCCCTTTTAGGGTAATTAAATCCGCATTACTTGGAGGCCAAGCAAGGGATCTTCTAGAAGATACGTCGAACCTAGACCTTTGCGCACGTCAGACGAATATTCGGGTGAAATTACCAGAAAAGAAATATACCAGGAAGCTCCTAGAAATGTCACGCATCCCTGTACCAAAACCAGGGACTTTTGTCCCTGGTATGGCCGTGGATCCGCGGCCCTATGTTGGGGCCACGCGTCGATTTTTGACGCGTGGCCCCGTCTCGTCTTCTAGATACGTCCTATGCCTATAAATACCCCTGTAGAGGTCCAGAACGAAGCAGTTTTTGATTTTAGGAGAAGTTTTTGATTTTAGGCTAGAGTTTCTATGTTTTATTGTAGGATAGTGTAGGTGTCCTTCCTCTCTTGTATTTTTTATTTGTATTTCATTTTTAGATCTTGTAGTAGGGCTGAGAGATTCAGAGAGAGATAGAGATGGATTGATGTAATAGATGGTGACAATCTATGTAAAGGTGCCTCCTTTCTTCTCCATTGTAATCTTCTCCATCTTCTACATGATGCTTGGCTAGATTTTCTTCTCATGGTGACTAACTACTAACCACTAACCATCTAACCACTTACTTGATAATCCACATGAATCTAGTAGCCTCTACAAGGCCTTGCTCTTGCAAGAGCCATTGATGGCTCATGATGATGGGTTCTAACATCTAACTTGCTAACTTGTTAACCAAGCTAACTCTCTCTTATTTCATGCTTGCTTCTAATGGTTTGATGATCTAATATTTGTATTAGCTTGCTCTTGATGCAAGTTTGAATGTGAAGAACCATCTTATTTGTCATGCTCTGTATCGTCTCTTGAAGCCAAGGATTAGTGATGGCCAAGGATCTATGTAAGGCAACTATCACTAAGAGGTTAGCATGGTTAGTGGAGCAATTGGTAGTTAGTAGCCATGAGTTTTCTTTTATCTTATTTTCAAAATCAATTTCCAAAATTCTTTTTATCATTTTCATCGTTGTTTTCACCACCTTCTTTGTTCAACTTTGTTTCATCTTCTTTTCTATTTTGTTTTCCAAATTACTTCTCTTTTGTTTTCTTTGCTGTTTTCATCGCCTTCTCCGCCTACCACATGCTTGATTTCCTTTTCTTTTCTTTTCACTTTCTTTTTCTTTCTTTTAACAAAGAAGAACTGTTAACATAACACGTGAATAGAGACTGTTAATGCTTTTATCGCCTCCCGTCCCTGTGGATTCGACCTGTTGAGCCAATGCTATAACAGAAGTATCGAGGGAACATTAGCACATACAAGCTTTTCATTGATTTCATAATACACACATTTTTTGAGTGCTAGTTTCGCCCCGATCTAGTTTTTGGCGCCGTTGCCGGGGAACGGGAATGGTTTTGATTTCACGTTTTTGTTAACATTGTCTTCTCTGTTTTGGTGTGCAGGATAATCTTTACAGGTGTTTAACATTGCAGAATAAACACTAGCTTTGCATCTCCCTGCTCTTGAAAGCAGGAACCCAGCTTCTAAAGAAAAGCCGCGCAAACGCGACATTTGCCGCGCCAACGCGACTATTTTGTAAACATTGTGTATCTTGTTGTGCTGGGATGTGTGAATTGTAATAGCTAGTGGATCTGTACTATTACTTTCCTGCTTTGATTGCCTACACACTACAATAAATTAAAGAACTAAAATACTGTATTTGGACGCTTTTAAAACGGTTTAGACATTTGCATTTAGGCACGTGTCAATTCAATTCCAATATACTGTATTTTGTTCTGTTGTTGTGATCTGGATTGAGGTGTACATATGGCATTGCATATAGCATAGGACAAACACGTGGGTGATTTATCGCTTTGTGTTATATTCTTGTCTATATTGCACACTTGCACGAATTGAACTTAAGGGCAAAACCCATACAAGATAAGGTGGGGATTTCATCACCATTCCTTAGCTCAAAAACCACCTCCCCACTCACACAACCCAAGCCCTAATAAAAATTGATAGACGTTGGCCCCTAGGGACATCTCAGACTCATTAAGAGATTGACCGAGGGTGGAACTTGTTTTGAATCTTACTCTTGTGAAATTGATGTCTAAGGTTGGGGATTAAGAGGTTATGCCTCGAAGATACCGTGGTTTGGCGTAATTAAGGCCCGTTGCTTACGCACGGATACCTCCCACTGTATTTTGCCCCTACCTGGCCGATTAGCTTGTGGTCGGATTCAAGCAACAACCTCCCCGGGTAATCGACCAGTTAGGAGTCGTCTAGGTCTAGGTCAACCTTAATATAGGCTTGGTTTTGATTTTTTATTTTCTTTTTGTTTGTTTTTTTTTTTTTGATGATTGTTTGTGAAATGGAATTCAACAATAACAATTCTTTCAATCCTAATATGAATTCATATTTCACACCAACCCCATTCGATTCGGATAATTCCAACCTGTCTTTTTACAATATGAAGCAACCAAATATACCGGGTTGGCCTTATCCGAATCAATACAACCCATACCCTCATTCTTATAACTATAATTTTCAAAATAATTTCAACTCCTCACAGAGTCAATGGGGATTCACCTCCCCCGAGTTAAATTTTCAACCTCCTTGTCCACTGTGTCCACCTTGTCCACAATTTACACAATATTCATTCCCCGATTTTGCTTCCTATACTCCTTTTTCTGGACCTCCCATTGAAGAAAAATCCGAGCTAGAAAAGAGTATAGAAGCCAATCTACAAGAGGCCGAGCAACAACTTCAGAAAATGTTGGCCTCTCCAATTTCACAATATTTTCAAGAGTCTTACTCAGTTCCACCTTCTCATAATGAACAACCATCTGCCCTGGAAACGAGTAAGGAACTCTTGTGTGAGTCCAAGCTTCAATCTCAAAACATTTTGGACTCACATGCTTCACAAAATTTCCAAAATCAAGATTCTTATACTCCCATTCTAGAGCATCCACTTGCCGAAAAATCAAGTCTAGAAAAGAGTATAGAAATCTTACAGGAGTCTGCGTTATAATTTCAAAAATCTTCTTCTCAGTCTATTGATAGGTTGGAATCACAATTGAGTAAATTGGTCAACATTTGTAAGAATGAAGAAACTCTATCTTCTCCACCTTTGACCAATCCAAATAATTCTAACTCTATCAATTTGACCCATGACTCTTGTTGTTTTGGAAACCAAGATTCCTACACTCCTTTTCTAGAACAACCACTTGAAGATACATCACATCTAGAAAAGAGTATAACAATTAGGCATCATGTGAGGAAGGCTGAAAATAGCTTTTGTCCCACCAGCCACGCTGTAGTACCATGCCCGAGCACCTTCAAGCAAATTCCCACTGAAGGAGAGGTTAGCATTGGGGTTGCCGATATACAATTGATCATAGCCGAACTGTCGAGCGAAATGACTGGGCGTGTAAGGCTCGATCGTACATGAATTCCCTTGCCGGAAGATCAGATATCCAGGCCGAATATTAATCAGCCACTAGAAGACTCCAGATGACAGCCTTATGAAATCATCTGGTCCCGCAAGATCGGCAAATTTATCCCCATAAGACGCACCAGCAATCTCGGGGAAGCAACGATCGAGATGATAGTTTGAAGCGTTCAGAATATATTTCCGAATATAGAACATGTAATAGCAAGACCAACTCGAATTTTCCAGCTTCTGCACAAAGGGAACAAAACCTACAGAAAGAGGCACCGCCGTCATCAATGAAGGGCAGTGCATAACGTACCAAGTCATCAAGTACGTATATGGAAGTTTGATCCTAGGGATAGGGGTCTTCACTCTCGGCTTTCCCTCCAAATCAACCTCTAGCCTGCCCTCGGAGTCGACAACGGCCTCCACTTAGCACAGGCTTTTAACCAGAGCACGTAACCCACTTTGAATTCCGGCCACCATTGCTGGAAGGAGAGCGATAGACCTTCCGTCGGCAAGCAAAACTGCCGGGTATACTACATCGACAATAATTACTTCATGTGGCAGTGTTGGCACCACACAACATTTCAGCCACAACATGAGGAAGCCTACCAATAGAGCCTGGTCAGAAATGGAAACTCGGGTCTAAAATGAAAACTTTCAAAGACCGTATCAGGTCTGAAAGCATCCTCATTCGACTCAGTAGTGTAAGAGCTTGCAGAGGCATCGATCCTCTCAGCAATTTCCTCGTCAGTGCAAGGGGCCAGACTAGTCCCCGGGCTATCCTTCTCATTTATGCCATTGAACAGATAGCTCACCCAGGACATCTGCTTGACACCCCTATTCCTCCAGGAGGATATTTGGCCGCAGATGTGGAAGTGGCACAAAACTTCACAATACGTCTCATATAACTGAGGATCCTCTTTCTTCAGAAGATGAAGCTCCTCAGAAGTCGGGACGTATTCTTCATAAGGGGCATCTCCTATAACAAGCCCTGAGACTTCATACAGTTCATGAAGAGCGAGCCCTATTTCTCCGACTGGAGTAAAAATGTGCCTGTCAAAGGGTTATAATGCTCTAGGACACCATAAAAATTGTGGGAACTTTGCGGGAGGCCATACTGTACGGCCCTGACTGAGTGATATAGCCCCACCTGCTGCAGCAGAGCCCCGAGCTCAACAAGCACAAATTCAACCATCCTACCCCACCAGGATTTGTTGGTGGAATGAACCCACCCGAGCGGACGAAAGTCGATGGGAAAATCACCCCTAACTTTCATAAACTGGTTGATGAAAGTAGCACCAAGCTGAGGGGTTTCTCCTTTCGGATACTCAGGCCTAACTAACCTGGGAAATAAACCGAAAACATCTTTCTCATGGCCTACAGAATATACTTCCTTGGCACCTAATCTGCCAAGAGAGACGCCGGAAACAAACCGGGAAAGATCCCAATCCTCGCACGATGAACAGACATGTGCTGTAGATAGGACAAGGGATACATCCTCTCCATGTTGGGAAGAAAGAACCGCCTGTTCCCTATTTGACGGAGCTGATTGAGCTTGAACCTGCACAAAAATACAGAATTTCAGAACTTTAAAATAGAGATGTTCAAGTGCTCAATTCTACCGCAATAGCAAGTGGCTATGCGGGTCGTGATCTACAAGGAGGGACTAGCGATAGAAGCTTTTTAGTAAGTTCTCTTTTAAGTTGCAAAGAATGGTTAAAGTTCTTCTTTAGTTCTTTAAAAGAAAAAGAGAAAAATTAGGTTAAAGTGAGTTAGGGAGAAAGTGGTAGAATAAGAAGGTGGAGAAATAAGACGTGATTTGTACAAATGAGATTGAAAAAGAGTGATAAAAGATTTGGTGGATTGTGGTGTTCTAAACTAAATGATTAAAAGAAAAGAAATTAAAAATTACTTCTTTTGGCCAAATACCTACCTTGAATCTTTTGCAATGATGTTACCTTGAAGCGAGGCGATCAACATATAGCCCATAAGAGTTGATTCCCGTTTTCTCCACATTATATCATCAAGACATTGCAAGTTTGAAGTGATACAGAATGAAACTCAAAATCCATCGTCATGGGCTGTCGGTGGCACTCGCAAAGGCAAGGATCTTTCGATGCTTTTAGACTCACTTGGATAACAATTGTACCAAAAGAAGAAAAGTAGAGAAGAAGAAGAAGAACACAAAAACAAAGTACATACAAAAGGGAACTACAATTCGATTTTATAACAATAAGAGAAAAGAAGGAAATCTTACACTGGTGTCACTCTCAGCACAAGCTTCGTTCTCGTTCTCCTATGAAACTCTGACCTCCTCTGATTTACATAAATTAAAACTAAAAATTACATGAAAAGAAAAAGAAAAACCTACACTACAAAGAATGAAAAACTGGACTAAATCCTATCTCTGCATGGTCGTCCCCATTTTCAGTGAAAATCCTGCCTTTTATAGGCAAAAACCCAGAGGGGAGATGTGTGAGAAGATAGGGGGAGCAAACGCTCCCCCTAACTCCCTAACAAAGCCGCGAAAACGCGGCTTTGGCCGCGTTTTTGCGGCCAGGGTGTGGCCAGGTGGCCACACCCTGTTGGTGGTGCTCCCCGGCTTCTCGATTTGTATTTATCTTCAGCTGGATTTGCAGTTTAAGTCTGAGATTTTGACGAAATGGCCTTTGATCCTTGGCTTCAACCGAATCGATTTGTAGGGATTTGTTTCAACTGGTTTTCAACCTCTCTGATTTGCCAAGATCTGCTCTGATTCCCTGATTTCAAATTTATTCTGATTTAATTCAGAATTTGATGGGCTTTTGGGCTCATTTCTCTTCACTCTCCTTTAGGAACGAGCCTGCAAATAAATAAAACATTTAATTAGGAAAAAATAGAGTTTATTCTATAATAAGTATGAGAATATGATAATGAATGTGCAATATTAATGACCAATCACACCCCCATACCTATCTTTTTCTCGTCCTCGAGCAAAACAACTAAACTATACTAAGGATTATTAGACCACTTTCGCAGGTCACTCAATTACACTGAGCATGTGCAACAAGCCGTTAAACCTCTAGGTTTCCCCTAGAGGACGAGTTTTGTCTCGTGAGGGTTTTCAGTGGATTACACCCACAAAATCCATAAAGAAAGAGAAACAAAGAGTTAGTATTTTCGAAAAGCATTTTGAAAGAGAAAAATATTTGAAATATAATTGTAAGATTTAAGTAATCTATAAGTTATAGGAAAACTGAATTTTTCATTCCTAAACTTAGCTTCTATTCAAAAATTTGCTATCAATCAAAGTAAGGAGTCAAATTGTACTTCTCATCAAGTCTATTACTTTACCCTAAGTCATATGCACCTTGTGACTGTGAAAATTTTGACTAAGGGTTCATTAACTCTAACTCTTATGCCTTATTTATTTATATATACATTTTTGTGGTATTATTCCTTAGTTCTATTAGGCTTTCTAATCTGCCCATGTAACGAGCCTTTAATCGATGACTCCCAAACAAAACGGTCTTAGGGCACCAGGTGAGAAAACACCCCAAGAACTTAAGGACTCGAGCAAACAAGGCCACAAAACTAAGGATTTTATTATATGAACCCCTTTTAGGCGTGAATACTTATGCTTTATTAGGCACAAATACCCAACTTAATTAGAAGATTTATATATATATTTTTTCTCAAACTTATCTAATCATCTTTCGCATAAATACTAAGACTTTCTTAGGCCAAAGCACCTAACTAATCAATAATTAGATTTGTTTATCTTTTATATATATATATATATATTTTAAGGCATAAGAATCTTTGTTTTTGAACCCTAAGTGTGTAAGTATATAAGTGTGCATATTACATCAAGGTAAAGATCAAGACTAAATTACTTTGACAAATTATCTTCCTAACCCTAACAATCAAACAAATAATCTTATTTTGACCAAGTATAAGAAATCCTAATTAGGATTTTCCTATTCCTTAAAATTGACTCAATTTCTTACAAAAAATATATCAAAATATTGTTTCTATTTTCAAAAAGTTTTTAAAAGTAAAGAAAATGTTAAAAAAAAAATTTTAATAAAGAGAAAAACCTAAGTTATTTTAGAACCCTCCCCCACACCTATCTCATGCATTGTCCTCAATGTATGAATTAATGCATAGATGCATGAAAAAGAAGAAAGGGAAGGAAATATTACCTTAAGGTGGTGGTTCCGGTGGTGGTCTGATTGGTCCACGAAATGCGGCCCAATCGAATTTTCGTGGAGTTCGGAGGAATTCACCAGAAATCTCTTTTATATAACCCACTAAAATGATGTATATATGAACGTTTTTTATAAAAAATTTAAACCCATATAATTTCTAAATTACATAATTAATTTCGAAGTCAATTTTGTCAACCAACTTGTCCCAAATAGAGTGCGAAAAGATAGCATGATTGACTTGGACTCAGGAAGCACTAGAACTAATACCGACTTAAGAAAGTGACTTGAGTCAAGTAAAGGTTCAGGAGTTGAGATTGGCTCAGAAAGTGGGTCCAAATCAAGAAGTTGAAACTCAAGTCCACATTCAGTTTCCCACAATGGAATGTGACTTAATATTGGTGATTTAAGTTCAAGAATGATAGGTGTGGGAATCAAAACTGACTCTAAAATATTACTCAAGTCGGGTAACAAAACAAGAGTCAATATTGATTCGGTAATTTGAACTGGATCACAAATTTGAGAATCTAGATCACATTTCTCATTGAGTTCAATTTCATAAAAATGAGAACTTGCCAATTTGTCAATAGGACTTTCAAAAGTGTGAAATTGGTCAAGTTAAATATGATGATCATCAAAGATGGGTGATTCAATTTCATGATGAATTGGCACAGGATCCAATGTTGACTGGAAAAAGATTGAAATCAGGTGAAGACACAGGAGTCATTATTGAATCAGGAAGTAGAATTGAATCACTAAGTTGAGGTTCAGGATCATAATCATTCTCAAGTTCTATTTCAGGAAAGGAATAACTTGCCAAACTATCAATATCATTTTCAAAATTTAGACTTTGGGCAAGTTCAAATGATTGCGCTGAAATGGAACCTTGTTTTCCAAAACAACATGACTCTTCAGCTCTAACAGAATGGTTAACGACATCATAACTGGCCAAACGGTGAGAACGTAGAGTTTGGACCATCATATCTATGTCATGATTACGAGCGTTTTGAGCCCGAGTCTTGGCTTCAAGCATCTTTTCATAGTTGATAGGTTCATCGTTTTGTTGAAAAGATGAAGTGTTGTCTTGGAATTGGTGGTGAAATTGTGAGTCCATCAGATTTTGTGATTTTTTATTGGACTCACACATACTCATTTTCAAAATTGATGGTTTTCTATTTTGGACTGGTGGAACTGAGTGTGAATCTTGGAAATATTGTGGACAAGGTGGATAAGGAGGACAAGTTGGTTGAAAATTGGACTCGGGGGAGGTGAATTCCCATTTACTCTGTGAAGAGTTAAAATTATTCAGGAAACTATCGTTATAAGATTAGGGGCATGGGTTATATTGATTCGGATAAGACCAATCCGGCACACTAGGTTGGTTAAAGTTATGATATGCCGGATTGGTAATATCCGAAAAAGAGGTTGGTGTGTAATATGGATTACTATTAAAATTGGAAAAATTATTATTATAAGCCATATCACACAGGAAAACACAAACAAAGAAACACAAACAAATAAGCAAACAAATAAAAAGGAAAAAAATCTAACCTAAGTTAGGGTAAACCTGATTGTTATTCATTTTTGCATCATTTTCCACTTCCATATCATGCTATATGTAAATAAAATTAAGTTTTTTATTCTTTTTCTCTCTAAATTTGCAGGTCCACCATTAATGGAGAGGAAGGCCCATAATCTATGGAATTATCAAGGAATTAATGGGATTAATTAAAGGCCAAGAGGAAAAGCCCAAAAGTCAAGCCCAGATCTGGAATCTTCCACGCATATCCCCAGCCTTCTAGAAGATCCAGCGTGGCTAACAAACTGTAACAGAATGGCAACAGAAATCGTTGGCGCAACAGCCAAGATTCCGCCACGGAAACGCAGCTCTGGCCGCGGATCCGCGGCAGGAATCTGGCCGTTCAGCCAGCGATTTGATCCCACGGTCGAGATTTGAGAGCCTCATCCTCTGGAGCCTATAAATAGACCCCTAGGGCCTCTGCGAAAAAGAAGGAGAGAATTGGAGAGAAGAGCTTATAATTTTTGAGAGAATTGTAGGGATTTTCTCTAGTTTCTTTTAGTGCTCTTGTAATCTTCTTCCTCCTTCTAGAATTCTGCAAAAGAGAGAAAGAGAGAGTGTGAGAGCTTGTAATCAAAGTGGTGACAACTTGAAGCAAGGATTTATCCATCTATCTTCTCATCTTTGCTAATTCTAGTGCTTTACTTTACTTGCTTTACTTTCTTCAAGCTTTAATTTCCATTGCATTTTTCTTCTATCATGAATTGTTGTGTTCTTTTCTTTGCAATGTCTAGCTAACTCTCTAACATGACTAGCTAACCACTAACTTTGCTAACTTCTAACTCTTGGGTGATTGCTAACTTTTAATTTTGCAATTTTGAGTCTCTTTCATCCCCAATTAAGATGGGTTACTTTGATTCTTGGCAAATGCTTGTTGTAATTTCATATGATTCATGTGAGCCTCATTTAGAGCCTTGTCTTTAGAACAAGTGCCTTGATGGAACATGGAGATGGAGCACCTACCTATGCTATTTGTTGTACAATTTTCTTACTTCAATGCTACCTCGAGTATGGCCTTGAATGACTAATGAATCTTGTATCTTCTTACTTAGCATTCCCTTGAGTGACACTCCTTGATTCCACCATTGAAAATCTATCTCGGGAGCCGATGAATCAATGAGGCTACAAGACAAGACCGAGAAGATCACTCATCCTCCAAGTGGGAAAGTAATTTGACCAACAAGCAAGACAAACCCTTTGCCAATGAATCAACATGAGGCATGCATCACCCTAATGAGATTAGTAAGTTAGTAAATTAGAAAGGTTAGCTAGTCATGGTTTCTTCTATCTAAAAGTCTTTCAAAGTTTTCCTTCTCAAGTTTTCTTTCCAAAGCTAGTTAAGTTTTCAAGTTCTCTTCACTTTCTTTTCCATTGTTTTTCTTTTCACGCAAATCCACAACGAATTTTCCCTCTATTTTTCCATGTCATTTTATTTCTTTTGAACATAGAAGAACTCTCGTTTTCTTTCTTCACAATTCAACCGTTAAAGCTTCCATCGCGAGCTCTCCTTGAGGATCGACCCGTAATAGCCTATGCTACTACGGTGATTCGGAAGGAGTAAATAAACATTGTGAATACATTTTGGAGTTGTTGAGCATAACATAAGAGTACCGAAGGTTGATTCTAAACCCTCTCTCTTGTTGAATATTAGTGCACTCCTACCTTCCGAACAAAATTTTTGGCGCCGTTGCCGGGGAGAGCAACGGTTTTCATTTGAGTGAAGAACTAAACGAATTTTCTTCTCTGTTGCAGGTTACAGGTTGAAGAAACAGGAAACAAAGCACTGCAGTAACATATAAGTGGTCTTGGGCCTCTGCTCAAGAAAGCAGAGACCAAGAATCCTCTGATTTGCCGCGATTTCTTAGTCAAAGCCGCGGATCCGCGGCAAAGAGGAGTTGACTACTCACTGATTTTGTGCAGGGTTGCTTGCTTTGCAAAAATACAGCTGCTGCAAATCTTATTTCTTGTATGATTTCACCAGGATCCTGCTAATAATCAACTGTAAAACATTTGTTGAAAAGTTAGAAATTGATTAGACATTTACATTTTTAGGCACGTGTCTTTTCAATTCATTTACTTTACTGTTGAAGAGTGCTGGAGCAAGGTACGTTCGCATTGCATTTCGAATAGGACTCACTTCTTGGTTGATTTACATCGCTTTGAGTGAACCTTATTTGCATATATTTTACACTTGCACAAAATTGATTTTAAGGGCATTACCCAATAAACAAGATAAGGTGGGGATTTTATCACCCTTTCCTTGGCCCAAAAATCATCATCCAAGCAATCAAAATCCCAAGCTTTTTAATAAAATCTGATAGACATTGGCCCTAAGGACATCCGGACTCAGTAGGAGATCAGCTAAAATTGAAAATTATTTTTGATTCATACTCCAGTCAAATCAGTGTCTAAGGTTGGGGATTAAGAGGTTACGCCTCGAAGATACCGTGGTTTGGCGTAATTAAGGCCCGTTGCTTACGCACGGATACCTCCTACCGTATTTTGCCCCTACCTGGCTGATTAGCTGTGATCTGACTCAAGTAATAACCTTCTTTGGTTCATCGAACAGTTAGGAGTCGTCTAGGTCCAGGTATCCTAGATAGCTTGTGATTGATTTTTCTTTTCTTGTTTGTTATTTTCATTTTCTTTCGCTTGTGTGATCGGTGAACGTTGTCTGTGATTGTGTATGCAAGAGTGGTACCGGGATCCAAATTCTGCAAGACTTGTTAGGATTTCTACACTTGCACAAACACCACCACCTAACACAATTCCAATTATGGCAAACAACACTTCGCTTCAAGACAAGTTCTACCCGATCCGCACTTCACTTCCATCATGCATTCTTCTCCCTGTGACTAATGGAAATAATTTTGAGCTGAACCATAATTTATAAATACACTCCCACGATTTCATGGCCTAGAATCCGAGGATGCATATTTCTTCATTCGTGAGTTTGAAGAAGTATGTGTAATGATGAGAATTTCCCAATTAACTGAGGACGCTGTTAGATTAAGGTTCATACCCTTCGCGCTGAAAGACATAGTTAAGAAATGGCTTTACAATCTTCCAGCCAGTTCGATTTCTTCATGGGATGATTTTGTAAAAGTCTTTCTTAAAAAGTTTTATCCCATTCACAAAATAGCCCTCATGAGAAAGAACATTATGCAATTCAAGAAGGAATCCAATGAACCATTTTGGAAATATTTCGAACGCTTCAAAGACTTACTAGCCCTATGTCCTCATCACGGCATAGAGAAGTGGTGGCAGTGCCAAATTATCTATGACGGACTTGATTACCAAATAAAGACACTCCTTGAAACCATGTGCCAAGGGGAATTTTTAAAGAAAGATGAGAATCAGGGGTGGGATCTCTTTGAAGCCTTAGCCGAAAAAACAATTCAGTGGGAGTCATGTCCAGAAAAACCCACTCCCACCACTTTCGGAACCGGTATGCATTCGATAGAATCCTCCATAGCTGCTGAGGCTAAAATAACACAACTGATGAAGAGGACAGAACTGCTTGAATCAAGGGAACCTTCTGCTGTAAACGAGGTCAACCTATCACCTGTGGTCAAACCGGGTTGTACCTATTGCCATGATCTTAACCATCTGTTTGAGGAGTGTCCTGTTTACCAATCTCAAATGTATCAGGAGAACACGAATGTTGCTTACACCAGACCCAATCACAATCCATACTCCAAAACGTACAATCCGGGAGGGCGAAATCATCCAAATTTTTCTTGGAGTCAGTCTGGTCCTGAGCAACCTAGGCAACCATTTTCACATCAATATCCTGCTCAGTCAAATCAACCCAGTTTCAACCAGAATCCACCAAATTTTCACTCATATCAGAGTCCACCACAATTCCAATCTTATCAGAGTTCACCACATTTTCAAACAAATTTTCAGCCCACATATCAGCAACATCAACCCAGAATCATTCAGATAAAAGAATATCAGAGTTGGAAAAAATGATAGAAACACTATCCAAAACCCAGGCTTCAATGATGACCCACCAGCATCAGGATATGAACAAGTTACAGGTCCAGATAGGGCAATTGGCTAATTCTTTAAATGAGAGACAAAAAGGAATGCTACCAAGCCAGCCAGTGCCCAATCCAAAAACTCACTTCCCTCTGCATGAAGTTGAAGACATGGACCCCAGTCAATGCAACACTATTCATATTCTGAGATCCGGGAAGCGGGTAGATAATAAGGTTTCCAATCAACCACCCAAATCAGTGTCCAAATCAACACCTCCAGTTCCAGTGCAACCAACTCAAGACAATCCATCTTCCAGTTCGCAACCATCAACTTCAAAAGCCAAAAGAAAGAAAAGGCAGATGAGCAACCATACAAGCCTGTTGTACCATTTTCAAATAGGCTAGCAAATCAAAAGCTGAATGCTCATATGGAGAAGATCAGAGAAATGTTCAATCAGGTCCAAATCAATGTACCTCTTCTTGATGCAATACAACAAGTTCCATCATATGCCAAATTTTTAAAGGAAATGTGCACCAAGAAGAGGAAAGCAAATGTCCTTAAGAAAGTCTTCCTAGCTTCAAACATCAGCGAGTTGTTCACTGGGCCAATTCCTGTGAAATACAAGGACCCAGGGAGCCCAACCATATCTTGTATCATAGGACAAACTACTATCAAAAGGGCATTACTTGATTTGGGAGCCAATATCAATCTCCTTCCCTTTTCCGTGTATCAACAACTAGGGTTAGGCGACCTCCGTCCGACCAAAGTTACGATATAACTGGCAGATCGTTCTGTGAAGATTCCCAAAGGGGAGATCAACGATGTCCTTGTCAGAGTTGGGGAGTTTATTTACCCTGTTCATTTCATAGTTCTTGAGACACAACCTGTGTCTAACACCAATCATCGGTCTCAAACTCCTGTTATCCTGGGGCGACCATTCCTTGCTACTGCCAATGCCATCATCAATTGCAGGAATGGATCCATGAGATTAACTTTTGGCGACATGACTCGAGAAGTGAATGTCTTCAACATAGACAAACAACCTCGTAAGACAAGAGATCAAACATATGAGGTAAACTTTGTTGTAAACGATTGTGAGGAAGAGAGTGAAGATTCAGAAGATGAGTCGCTGTTTCTTAATGAATTATTTAAAAATGAATGCGATCATCTTGATGTGGAAGATTCTAATGTTAGAATACACTTTCAAAAGGGGAAAATTGATTTGGATATCTTCACTTTCAAAGAGTCAACCAAGAATTTATTCCATGAGGATATAATTCAAGAACCTCCGATTGACATACTTTTTGAAGACCTCTTTAAAGAAGAACTCATGTGTCTGGATGAACCAACTAGGAATGTTTTGATTAATTACACATCTCTAGGGGAAAGTGTTGACCTCAGCTTTGAGGAGATATATGGGGATGAGCTAGAATTCCTAGGCATTCACAATAAAGAAATTCAAAATGAGAAAGGTGGTGATGAAATTTTTTTTAATGAGGATTGTAGTGATATGAGGATGAAACAACTAAAGACGGTGAAACTGGGGATGCCGAAGGCTCCAATGACAATACAATTGGCATCCCAATTGTGCCCTATTAAACGGACCCATTGGAATGATGGGAAACGGGCTAGAGGAATACAACCGAAAGAAGTCCTCGGTGGTGGAAATACTTCATGTACATTTTCCTTGTTTTCCCTGTAAATTGTTTTGGGGACCCTTTTTGTAAATAAAATAAAACTAAAAAAATAATAAAAGCAAAAAAAATAAAAAAATAAAAAAATAAATACTTCAAAAAAAAATTTGTTGGCGCCGTTGCCGGGGAAGGGAATGGTTTTGATTTCACGTCTTTGTTAACTTTGTCTTCTCTGTTTTGGTGTGCAGGACAAGCTTTACAAGTGCTTAACATTGCAGAACATAAACTAGCTTTGCATCTCACTGCTCTTGAAAGCAGAGCCCCAGCTTCTAAAGAACAGCCGCGCAAACGCGACTTTTGCCGCGAAAACGCGGCCATTTTGTAATCATTGTATATCTTGTTGTGCTGGGATGTGTTCATTGTAATAGCTAGTAGATTTGTACTGCTATCTTTTCTGCTTTGATTGCCTACACACCATAATAAACTAAAGAACTAAAATACGGTATTTGGACGCTTTTAAAACGGCTTAGACATTTGCATTTAGGCACGTGTCAATTCAATTCCAATATACTGTATTTTGTTCTGTTGTTGTGATCTGGATGGAGATGTACATATGGCATTGCATGTAGCATAGGACAAACACGTGGGTGATTCATCGCTTTGTGTTATACTATTGTCTATATTGCACACTTGCACAAATTGAACTTAAGGGCAAAACCCAAACAAGATAAGGTGGGATTTCATCACCCTTCCTTAGCCCAAAAATCATCTCCCCACTCACACAACCCAAGCCCTAATAAAATTTGATAGACGTTGGCCCCTACGGACATCTCAGACTCATTAAGAGATTGACCGAGGGTGGAACTTGTTTTGAATCTTACTCTTGTGAAATCGGTGTCTAAGGTCGGGGATTAAGAGGTTACGCCTCGAAGATACCGTGGTTTGGCGTAATTAAGGCCCGTTGCTTACGCACGGATACCTCCCACCGTATTTTGCCCCTACCTGGCCGATTAGCTTGTGGTTGGATTCAAGCAACAACCTCCTGCGGGTAATCGACCAGCTAGGAGTCGTCTAGGTCTAGGTCAACCCTACATAGGCTTGGTTTTGATTTTTTCTTTTCTTTTTTGTTTGTTGTTTGATTTTTCTATTTTTTGTTTGTGATTGCTTGTGAAATAGAATTCAACAATAACAATTCTTTCAATCCTAACATGAATCCATATTTCACACCGACCCTATTTGTTTCGGATAATTCCAACCCGGTTTTTCACAATATGAACCAACCAAATACACCGGGTTGGCATTATCCGAATCAATACAACCCATACCCACATTCTTATAACTATAATTTCCAAAATAATTTCAACTCGTCACAGAGTCAATGGGGATTCACTTCCCCCGAGTTTAATTTTCAACCTCCTTGTCCCCCATGTTCACCTTGTCCACAATTTACACAATGTTCATTCCCCGATTTCACTTCCTATACTTCTTTTTTCTGAACCACCAATTGAAGAAAAATCTGAGTTACAAAGTAGTATAGAAGCCAATCTACAAAAGGCCGAGAAACAACTTCAGAAAACATTGGCCTCTCCAATTCCACAGTATTTTCAAGAGTCTTACTCAGTTCCACCTCTTCATAATGAACAACCATCTGCCCTGGAAATGAGTAAGGAACTCTTGTGTGAGTCCAAGCTTCAATCTTAAAACATTTCTGACTCACATTCTTCACAAAATTTCAAAAACCAAGATTCTTATACTCCCATTCTAGAGCATCCACTTGTAGAAAAATCAAGTCTAGAAAAGAATATAGAAATCTTGCAGGAGTCTATGTTACAATATCAAAAATCATCTGTCGAGTCTGTCAATAGGTTGGAAACACAATTGAGTCAATTGGTTAATGATTGGTCGCTAATGTTGCATATTTAGTATCATATTTCCATATTTATTCTAGAATAAAACTTTGCATTGTCTTAATTAATTGCTTAATTTATTTGCAGGCCCATTCTTTAAGGAGATGAAGAGAAATGAGCCCAAAGCCCACCAAAATTCTGAATTAAATCAGAATTAATTCGCACTCAGTAAATCAGGGCAAAAATCAAGAGGTTAAAAACCGGTTGAGAAGAATCCTCTCAGAATCGATCGGTTAAAGCCAAGAATCCAAGGCCATTTCGTCAGAATCTGGGACTCAAACTGAAAAACCAACTCCAGATAAAGTCAGAGTGCGAAACCAGGGCAACCCACCAACAGGGTGTGGCCACCTGGCCACACCCTGGTCGCGAAAATGCGGCCCAAGCCGAGTTTCCGCGGCATTGTTCGGGAGTTAGGGGGAGCGTTTGCTCCCCCGACCTCCCCGGGATCCTGCTTACTGGGTTTTCTGCCTATAAAAGGCCATCTTTGTGCTGAAAATAGACGACCATGCAGAGATAGGATTTAGATTATTTTTCCATTTCTTAGTTTAGGTGTTTGTTTTTCTTTTTCATGTAATTGTAATTTTCATTTATGTAAATAAGAGGAGATCAGACTTTTATCGAAGAACAAGAATGAAGCTTGAGCTGGAGTGACACCGGTGTAAGATTTATTTCTTTTCTTTGATTGTTATGAAATCGAATCGATGTTCTTTCTGTGTATGTACTTCTTTTTAGTATTCTTCTTCTTCTTCTTTTCTATTTTACTTTTCTTTTTGGTACAATTGTCTACCAAGTGAGTCTAAAAGCATCGAAAGAACCTTGCCGTTGCGAGTGCCACCGATAGCTCATGACGATGGAATGGAGTCTCTCTCTGTATCATTTCATTCTTGAAGTAGTCTTGATGATGTAATGTGGAAGAGACCAATACTCAAATCTTATGGGCTATGCGCTGAATGCCTCCACTTCAAGGTAAAATCGTCGCTGAAGACTCAAGGTAAGCTTTTGGTGAAAAGAAGGTAAGCAATTGTTTTTAATTCTTTTCTTTTATTTCTGTAAATTAAATCACCAACAATACCTCTTCTAAATCATCCTTTTCACTTCCTTGTAAATAAGCATTTGTACATAGTCGCTTTCGCCGTTTTCTGATTTTCTCCACTTCTTCATTTCTCATTTTCCTTCTAACTTTAACCTTTAACTATTCTTTCATTTTTATAACTTAAAAACAAAGAAGAACTCTCGTTTGGTTTTCATAAAGATTTCAATAAAGAACGTAAACGCTTCTATCGCAAAACCCTCCTTGTGGATCACGACCCGCATAGCCACTTGCTATAGCGGTAAGAAATGAGCACTTGCACATCTTCATTCTAAATCTGGAATTCTTTATTTTTATGTGCAGGTTTTGCCTCAATCAAATTTTGGCGCCGTTGCCAGGGAGGGTAACGTTTCTATTGAAATCTGAATGTTTATTGAAAATTTTTAGAACTAAAACGACTTTTCTTCTCTGTTGCAGGTTATAGGGCAAGCAAAGCAGGAAATTAAAGTTGCAGTAACATAAAAGTGGCCTTGGGCCTCTGCTCTAGAAAGCAGAGACCAAGTGCCCTCTGCTTTGCCGCGTTTTCGCGGCCAAAGCCGCGGATCCGCGGCAAAAAGGAGTGGACTACTAACGTTCTTTTTGCAGGGCTGCTTGCTTTGCAAATTGTAGTTTTCTGCAACTTTACTTTTTCTTATATGCCATCACATAAGCCTGCTAATAATCAACAGTAAAACATTTGTTGAAAAGATAAAAAATTGATTAGACGTTTGCATTTTAGGCACGTGTCTTTTCAATTCATTTATTTTTACTGTTGAAGAGTGCTGGAGCAAGGTACGTATGCATTGCATTTAGCATAGGACTCACTTCTTGGTTGATTTATATCGCTTTGAGTGAATCTTATGAAAGATCACCTAGAGGGGGGTTAAATAAGTGATTATGCTAATCTAGTCAACTCAATGCGGAATTAAAAACTTAATGCAATACACTCAAGTGCAATCAACAAGTGATGCACACACAACCAAGCCAAGCAATTATGAATGCACAATATGAATAGTTGCAAGGCACAAAGTAAAGAGAGAGATAGAGAGAGTCAATGGATCAAGCGCAAACAACAAGATATGTTTCGAGGTTCGAGCACCCAGCTCTACATCCTCGCCTTCGACACACGAAGGATTTCTAATCCACTAGCAAGTTCACAAAGAACTCTCACAAGGAGTACCCAACTCCTCTCTTTACAACCACAATCTCCTCCTTGAGGCAAGCTCCAATCCAACAAAACAATCACCTCACAACCCGAGGGATTAGCACAAAGCAAACACAAGAATCACCTCACAACTTGAGGGATACAACCCAATTGCACAACTTCCTCAACACAATGAGGGCAAAGCACAAAGCAAAGATTGGTTTTTTAACTTGGTGGTCTAAACAACAACCACAAACAATCTCTTTCTCCCACACAAAGATCCTATAGAATAAGAAAGTAGATGTTGCTCAAGTGTGGAGAAAACCAATGGAATGGAAATCATAATCACAAAGAAAATCCTTGGGAAAAACTGAAACCAAGATATAGAAGATGAATCAAAACTCTTTTTCCCAAAAACCCTTTTCTTTGAATTTCCAAACCCTAGCAAAAACACCAAATAGATTGTTCAATTTGAATCCAAAAACTTCTTTTGATTGCTGTGAAAACACCAGAGAGTAGGGAAAAATTAGCACAAAAAATCTTAGAGAAAAACTCTTTCCAATGGGGTATTTATAGGCAAATCTGGAAACTAGCCGTTGGCAGCAGATTTTGCCAAAATAGCCCTGCCGGTCGACCGCACGGTCGACCGTCCAACGGTCATATTATGGCCGTTGACAGCTAGCGGTCGACCGCCCGGTCGACCCAAACAAACAGAGAGCAAACTGCTCTCAGTCAGTCGACCGCACGGTCGACCGGCTACAAGTGTAGCCAGCGTGCACGTATCCGTGCACGTCGGTCGACCCTGACGGTCGACCGGCTACATGGTGCGGTCGACCGTTAGGGTCGACCGACCTAGCCTGGCAGACACTGTACAGGTCAGAAAAACCGAGGAAATAAATATCCAATAAATTCTTGTAAACTATTAAAAATCCCAAAAATAGTTTTGACAATTTGCATTGATATATGAACATATGATAAAAGTTTTGACTCAAATATCAAGCAATTAAAACTATTTTTGTATCTTACAATATTTTCCAAAAACTAGAAACTGTATTTTCTAAAACTAGGATTCTTGAATAGAAAATACACTTTGTCCAAAACTCATTCAAATACAAAAACATGATATTTAAACTCTTTGAAGCATGATGGATATGGATAGAAAACTAATATACATGAAACATATACATATCATAGTTTTTGTCTTTAATTCCAAAATATGTTTTGTCAAAAATACCAAAACATAAAACACATGAATAAGTAAGTCAAAACTAAGTTTGTCTAGGAAATTAAGCATGCATGTATGTAGAACAAATCTAACATACATTAAACCATACTTGTTTTGAATCTATCTATTCATGCAAAACAAGATCGGTTAAACCTAAAATCGAAAAACCGAAAACCAATATTCAAAACATGAAACGTGTATGTTGTGAACTTGAGCATATCATACTATTCTAATCTTTACACTTTGGATCTAAACACAAAACTGAACTATGGTACCGAAGTCTTCTTGTAGAGCGCAAACTCCAAGCCGACTCGATCCAAAACTCTTTGATCCACCGAGCAAGTGCTATATATGATCTTTGACGCTCGGGCTCTTGAATCAACATGTGAAAGCTTTCAAATCATCTTGTTGAAGCTAATCACCAACTAATAACTTGATTAATGATCTGAAACTAAAATCACAAGATTATTAGTACACATAACTATATGAGTTAATCATCATCAAAACTAGGGTGGAAGGCCTTTGGGCCAACAATCTCCCCCTTTTTGATGATGACAAAACTCATGGAGTTATATATGCATGGATTAAAGTTAAGCTTCAAAGAAGCTCCCCCTTAACTCATGCATAACCAAATAAACATAATGAATATGCAATGAAGGCTCTTAAACATGAATGCATAGAAATGCATAAACAATAAAAGGTTCTAGATACCAATGAATTATTTAAAAACAAAACATGCTCTAGATACCAATTACAAAACATGCTCTAGATACCAATTACACTCTAGATACCAATTACAAAACATGATCTAGATATCAATTACAAAACATGCTTTAGATATCAATTAAAATTAAACTAAATTGAACTTAATATATGCAAAACATAAACATGCATATAAACTCAAATTCTTCTCCCCCTTTTTGTCAATCATCAACAAAGGGGTACAAACCAAAACAAAACAAAATCTTCTCTCTTTTTAATACAAAGAGTCAATCTTCAATAAGGGGTAAAAACAAAACCAAATCAATAAATTTTTCTCCCCTTTTTGTTCGAAAAACGAATCAATAAAAAAAAATAATATTTTCCCTTTTTGTCTAAAACAAAAATAAAGTCAATTAAACAAACAAACAAAATATTGATACCAATTTTAAGCAAAAACACATGAAACATCTTGATATCAATTGAAATTAAACATAATAAATTTTGATTGTCTAAACAAAATTTTGATACCAATTGTAAATAATTTTCATATTAAACATATGATACCAATTTGAAATTTTCAATCATAAAGTAAGGGAGTGGAAATCAAATACCAATTGAAAAACAAAATCAAATTTTCTCCCCCTTTATGAAATACCAACTAAAATAATGTTCACTTTTATTTTAACAAGCCTATGCATTGTTTTAAAAAAAAATTGAAACAAACATATATATGTATGAAAATAGATACCAATTGAAATTGATATTCTTGGAATAGAAAGCATACATACATACAAACATATATGAGTATACAAGAAGGGTCAAGATTGATACCAATTGAAAGAATTCAATGATACCAATTGAAATAACAATAAGATCAAATGTATATCTCATATAACTACCTCCCAATCAAGGTTCAAGTTTTAAATGATTTTCAATATAAGGCATATATGAACATGATCTCCCATCCATCCTCCCATAGATGGTAGGAGTTTTCAAAAATAGATTTGAAAATGTAGTATGTTTGAAAATCTCTACCATAGTGAAGAATACGAACTAGTTATAGGAAAAACTTTTAAAAACTAGTACGAAATTTTTCAAGCAAGGAATAAAACAAAATTATTTTTCATGAAACACATGTAAATCACATGATCACTAAACACTCAAAGTCCATAAAGCTCATATCAAATTCTCATGAAAACAAATCATGAGTAAACTAATAAAGTGAGTGTACAAGTATAATGTGACACGTATCTATCATGAAAATATTCAATTAGGCTCATATGAAATTCCTTGAAAACCTGAAATTCATCTAGGATGTGAAATCACCAATTGAAATCATCTTAAAGATATGAAATTCATTATAAATGTGAAATCACTTAGCAAACATGAAATTCATCCAAACGACTTAAACTTCAAGGCATATGTATGTCATGTACAAACTAAAGTATACATACATATCCTAAACATAATGAGTCCACAAAAGTATATGCATGAAAGCACGTGGCTCAAGGATGTACATGTATAATCAATAGTTTGGACAAGATATACATATACATGAAGTTAAAACACATGATCATAGAAACATATTCAAAATGAGGAATACAAGTTAGAATGCATGAATCATCAAAACTAGACTATACTAGCACATTTAGTGGGTACAAACACGTATCCAAGCACAAACATATATAAAGATTTATTTGTGTCCCACTACATGTACAAGTATAAATTCTAGTCTTAATGAAAACTAACATCTAAGCAAGTAAACAAATCATTAAGTATAAAACAGGATACAAATCAATCATGAAAGACATAAAAATGATCATGAAGAACATCCACATGCTATTAGAATCAAGAAATACATAATAGCCTATAAACATCAAAACATGTGGCAAAATTTGAAATCATACAACACATCACCATTGTTAAGCTATCACAACACAAGTTATTTATCAAAACATGAATCATTAAAACACAAAGTCATAGTCAAACATATGATTAGCATGACAAAGACATGTGCATTAGATCTATGATTAACATGATAGCTAAAACATAAAGAGAACACAAAATATGGGTCCATACTAAACATGGGTGTCCCAACAACTAATCATATAAAACATAAGTCTAATAAACATGGCAAATATCATACTAATCATGAGACAATAAAACATGATTCAACAAAACAAAAATCATAAACATCATAAACATCCAAATAGTCATAATGCATATGCATGTACATTAGATCCAGTGCATACATGTTAGTTTAAACAAGGTGAGAACACTAAATATAGATCCATATAAAACATGGGTGCTCAAGTAACTAAACATGTATAACACTATTCTAATGAGCATGGCATAAGCATAATGAACAATAAACCATGGCATGCTATAAATAGATGAACATGAAAAGCATGCAAATAAAAATTGGAGTTAGAGAATGATACCAAAACCGATGAAGGTGCATCTCTAGTTCTCCAAACCACGGTGGTCCTCCCACCAAATCTCCTTGAGACTGAAGTATCCAAATGGTTCTCTTTTAGGCTTAGAACGCATCCACCTCAAGGCACCAATACTCTCACGTGATGCGAGAGCCCCCACCTACATCAAAAAGCATAGAGGTGGTCTTTGGTACCCATTTTCTTTTGGGTCCATAGGGGTTAGTTTCTTTTCTCACCCAAACAAAATTAGTTGCTAAATTTTCATGATAAACACGATCATAACAAAATCTAGCAAGGTGGCCTTTTCGACCACAATGTGTACATGTGTACACATGAGCATACATGTAATGGTGGTGACCGTGGGAAGCATGTGTATGCCGTGTAGGGTGTGCATGCAAAGATGGACCTTGTTTCTTGCGAACCAAGGTTTCCAAACGTGAATGATTCAATGTGCATTGGCTCAAAGTGGAGCCCAAACATTCAACACTTTTATTCAAAACATTTATATCATTTTCAATAGTGAAAGATAAAGTGGAGCATGCAATAGGTGTGCAAGAAGAAGAAGAAGCTATACTAGCATGGCACACATGAGAATCAATTTCAATTTTCAAAGATTCATTTTTCTTTAAAACTAAATCCAATTCTTTTGTAATTTAATTAATTTTATTTTTCAAAGAAAGGTTATCTTTAAAAGTAAAATCCAATTTTGAAGATAAAATCTCATTGTGCTTCACAACATCATCACAATCATTTTTGTTTTTCAAAATCTCAATCTCATCAAGGGCAAGGTCTAGTTAAGATCTTAGTGAGTCACGTTCACTAGTGATCTCTTCCTTTTCTTGCAAAACCAATTCAAAATTAGAAAAATCCTTTAATTCATTTTTCAAAATAAGGTTGTCCTCTTTCAAAAGATTGTGTTTTTCCAATAAATTTTCAAGCTTTTGAGCAAGTTCCAAATTTAATGTTTGAACTTCAAAACAACCATGGCAATAGGAACTAGAGCTATCATCTATTTGAGAATTCGATTGTACCTCAAGGGAGTTATTCCCTTGGACCATGAGGCAACGCTCTTCGGACTTTTCACTCATAGATCTCCTCATCTTGTTGATAATCCTTGGAAGCTCGGGAGACGTCAATAAGCTCCAAACTTCAAAAGCCGAGTCATAACGATCAAACACCGGTAAAAGATGTTCACTAAGAGATGCTTTAAGTGTTCTAAGTGCTAATGCATTTGCCTTTTTATGCTTGCTACTATTAGGGAATGATTCCATAGTGGAGGCTTGATAAACTAGATGTCCTAGTCTTTTCAAATGGCTACTCATATTTGCCTTCCAAGCATCAAGTCTAATATGGTCAAACATAGGAGGGCTATCCATGAGTGCAAACTAAATGAGTGCAAATTAACAATGCAAATGAAGATTAGCAAACCAAGATCTCACTCCTAGGTGGTTAAACCTAAATATCAGGAGCGCTAGCTCTGATACCAATTGAAAGATCACCTTGAGGGGGGTGAATAGGTGATTATGCTAATCTAGTCAACTCAATGCGGAATTAAAAACTTAATGCAATACACTCAAGTGCAATCAACAAGTGATGCACACACAACCAAGCCAAGCAATTATGAATGCACAATATGAATAGTTGCAAGGCACAAAGTAAAGAGAGAGATAGAGAGAGTCAATGGATCAAGCGCAAACAACAAGATATGTTTCGAGGTTCGAGCACCCAGCTCTACATCCCCGCCTTCGACACACGAAAGATTTCTAATCCACTAGCAAGTTCACAAAGAACTCTCACAAGGAGTACCCAACTCCTCTCTTTACAACCACAACCTCCTCCTTGAGGCAAGCTCCAATCCAACAAAACAATCACCTCACAACCCGAGGGATTAGCACAAAGCAAACACAAGGATCACCTCACAACTTGAGGGATACAACCCAATTGCACAACTTCCTCAACACAATGAGGGCAAAGCACAAAGCAAAAATTGGGTTTTTAACTTGGTGGTCTAAACAACAACCACAAACAATCTCTTTCTCCCACACAAAGATCTTATAGAATAAGAAAGTAGATGTTGCTCAAGTGTGGAGAAAACCAATGGAATGGAAATCAAAATCACAAAGAAAATCCTTGGGAAAAACTGAAACCAAGATATAGAAGATGAATCAAAACTCTTTTTTTCCCAAAAACCCTTTTCTTTGAATTTCCAAACCCTAGCAAAAACACCAAATAGATTGTTCAATTTGAATCCAAAAACTTCTTTTGATTGCTGTGAAAACACCAGAAAGTAGGGAAAAATTCGCACAAAAAATCTTAGAGAAGAACTCTTTCCAATGGGGTATTTATAGGCAAATATGGAAATTAGCCGTTGGCAGCAGATTTTGCCAAAATAGCCCTGCCGGTCGACCGCACGGTCGATCGTCCAACGGTCATATTATGACCGTTGACAGCTACCGGTCGACCGCCCGGTCGACCCAAACAAACAGAGAGCAAACTGCTCTCAGTCGGTCGACCGCACGGTCGACCGGCTACTAGTGTAGCCAGCGTGCACGTATCCGTGCACGTCGGTCGACCCTGACGGTCGACCGGCTACATGGTGCGGTCGACCGTTAGGGTCGACCGACGTAGCCTGGCAGACACTGTACAGGTCAGAAAAACAGAGGAAATAAATATCCAATAAATTCTTGTAAACTATTAAAAATCCCAAAAATAGTTTTGACAATTTGCATTGATATATGAACATATGATAAAAGTTTTGACTCAAATATCAAGCAATTAAAACTATTTTTGTATCTTACAATATTTTCCAAAAACTAGAAACTGTATTTTCTAAAAGTAGGATTCTTGAATAGAAAATACACTTTGTCCAAAACTCATTCAAATACAAAAACATGATATTTAAACTCTTTGAAGCATGATGCATATGGATAGAAATCTAATATACATGAAACATATACATATCATAGTTTTTGTCTTTAATTCCAAAATATGTTTTGTCAAAAATACCAAAACATAAAACACATGAATAAGTAAGTCAAAACTAAGTTTGTCTAGGAAATTAAGCATGCATGTATGTAGAACAAATCTAACATACATTAAACCATATAAACTTGTTTTGAATCTATCTATTCATGCAAACCAAGATCGGTTAAACCTAAAACCGAAAAACCGAAAACCAATATTCAAAACATGAAACGCGTGTGTTGTGAGCTTGAGCATATCATACTATTCTAATCTTTACACTTTGGATCTAAACACAAAACTGAACTATGGTACCGAAGTCTTCTTGTAGAGCGCAAACTCCAAGCCGACTCGATCCAAAACTCCTTGATCCACCGAGCAAGTGCTATATATGATCTTTGACACTCGGGCTCTTGAATCAACATGTGAAAGCTTCCAAATCATCTTGTTGAAGCTAATCACCAACTAATAACTTGATTAATGATCTGAAACTAAAATCACAAGATTATTAGTACACATAACTACATGAGTTAATCATCATCAAAACTAGGGTGGAAGGCCTTTCGGCCAACATCTTATTTATCTTGTACACTTGCACAAGCTTATCTTAAGGGCACTAACCCATAACAAGATAAGGTGGGAATTTAATCACCCTTCCTTAGCCCAAAAATCAGATTCCAAGCACTCACTAACCCAAGCCTAACTAAAAATGAGTAGACGTTGGCCCTAGGGACATCTCGAACTCAATTAGAAGATTATCCTAAGGGGGAAAGGTGTTGGAATTTGACTCCTGCCAAATCAGTGTCTAGGAAAGGGATTAAGGGCCGAAAGCCCGAAGGTTGGTGGTTATTTAATTAAGGAACGTCTTTGACGGAAAACCTCCCACCAACCTTGCCCTCACCTGGTTGATTAGCTTGTGGTGAAAGTCTGCATTAGACCTCCCGTGGACAGTCTAATCAGTTAGGAGTCGTCTAGGTCATAGGTCTACCCTAACCTAGTTAGAATTTTTTCCTTTTATTTGTTTGCTTCTTTGCTTGTTTTTTCTTTCTTTTTGTTTGTATTCCATTGTGTGATATGGCTTATAATAATAATTTTTCCAACTTCAATAATAATCCATATTACACGCCGAGTTCATTTTCGGATATTACCAACCCGGCATATCATAACTTTAACCAACCTAGTGCACCGGATTGGTCTTATCCGAATCAATATAACCCATACCCCAAATCTAATAACTATAATTTTCATAATGATTTCAACTCTTCACCGAGTCAGTGGGGATTCACCTCCCCCACGCATAATTTTCAACCAACTTGTCCTCCTTCTCCACTTAGTCCACAATATTTTCAAGATTCATACTCAGTTCCACCAGTCCAAAATAGGAAACTATCAATTTTGGAAATGAGTATGCGTGAGTCCAAACACAAATCCCAAAATCTGATGGACTCACAATTTCACCACCAATTCCAAGACAATACTTCATCTTTTCATCAAAACAATGAGCCTATCAACTATGAAAAGATGCTTGAAGCCATGACTCAGGCTCAAAATGCTCGTAATCGTGACATAGATATGATGGTCGAATCTCTACGTTCCCACCGTTCTGATGTCACTTACCATTCTGTTAGAGCCGAAGAGTCATGTTGTTTTGAAAATCAAGATTCTATTTCAGAACAACCATTTGAACTTGCCCAAACTCCAAATTTTGAAAAAGATATTGATAGTTTGGCAAGTTTTTCCTTTCCTAAAATAGAACTTGAGAATGAATATGATCTTGAACCCCAACTTAGTGATTTAATTCTTCTTCCTGATTCAATAATGACTCCGGTATCTTCACCTGACTTCAATCTTTTCCCGGAGTCAACATTGGATCTTGTACCAATTCATAATGAAATTGAATCACCCATCTTTGAGGATTATATTGAACTTGACCAATTATACACTTTTGAAGATCCTATTGACAAATTGGCAAGTTCTCATTTTTATGATATTGAACTCAATGAGATATGTGACCTAGATTCTCAAATCTGTGATCCAGTTCACCTTTCTGAATAAATATTGACTCCTGTTTTGTTACCAAACTTGAGTAATATTTTAGAGTCAATTTTGATTCCCCCACCTATCATTCTTGAACTTGAATCACCAATATTAAGTCACATCCCATTGTTAGAAAATACATGTGGACTTGAGTTTTAACTTCTTGACTTGGACCCGCTCCTTGAACCAATCTCGACTCCTGAACCTTTACTTGACTTAAGTCACTTTCCTGAGTCAGTATTAGTTCCTGTACTTCCTGAGTCCAAGTCAATCATTCTATCTTTTCATACCCCATTCTGGGACGAGGTGGTTGACAAATTTGACTCCGAAATTAGTTATGGAATTTGGAAATTAGATAGGGTTAAATTTTTAATAAAAATTCTTCATGGATTTATCTTTTTAATGGGTTATATTAAAGATATTTCTGGTAGGTTCCTCCGAATCTCACAAAAAGTCGATTGGGCCGCGTTTTGTGGACCAATCAGACCACCACCGGAACCACCACCTTAAGGTAACACTTTCCTTCCCTTTCTTCTTTTTCATGCATCTATGCATTAATTCATACATTGAGGACAATGCATGAGATAGGTGTGGGGAGGGTCTAACATAACTTAGGTTTTCTTTTTATTAAAAACTTTTTGGAAATAGAAATAATATTTTGACATATTTTTTGTAAGAAATTAAGTTAATTTTAAGGAATAGGAAAATCTAAATTAGGATTTCTTATACTTAGTCAAAATAAGATTATTTGTTTGATTTTTAGGGTTAGGAAGATAATTTGTCAAAGTAATTTAGTCTTGATCTTTACCTTGATGAAGTATGCACACCTTATACACTTACACACTTAGGGTTCAAAAACAAAGATTCTTATGCCTTATAAAAAATATATATATATAAAAAAGAAAAAGAAAGAAATAAGCAAATCTAATTATTGATTAGCTAGGTGCTTTGGCCTAAGCAAGCCTTAATATTTATGCGAAAGATAATTAGATAAGTTTGAAAAAAAAAGAAAAAAAAAAGATAAACAAATTTAATTATTGATTAGCTAAGTGCTTTGGCCTAAGCAAGCCTTAGAATTTATGCGAAAGATGATTAGATAAGTTTGAGAAAAAATTTTCCTCTGATTAAGCTGGGTATTTGTGCCTAATAAAGCATAAGTATTCACGCCTAAAAGGGGTTCATATAATAAAATCCTTAGTTTTGTGGCCTTGTTTGCTCGAGTCCTTAAGTCCTAGGGGTGTCTTCTCACCTGGTGCCCTAAGACCGTTTGGTCTGGGAGTCATCGATTAAAGGCTCGTTACATGGGCAGATTAGAAAGCCTAAACTAAGGAATAATACCACCAAAAAAATATATATATAAATAAATAAGGCATAAGAGTTAAAGTTAATGAACCCTTAGTCAAAATTTTCACAGTCACAAGTGCATATGACTTAGGGTAAAGTAATAGACTAGATGAGAAGTACAATTTGACTCCTTACTTTAATTGACAACAAATTTTTGAATAGAGACTAAGTTTAGGAATGAAAAAAAAAAGAAAAAAAGAAAAACAAATCTAATTATTGATTAGCTAGGTGCTTTGGCCTAAGCAAGCCTTAGAATTTATGCGAAAGATGATTAGATAAGTTTGAGAAAAAATTTTCCTCTGATTAAGCTGGGTATTTGTGCCTAATAAAGCATAAGTATTCACGCCTAAAAGGGGTTCATATCATAAAATCCTTAGTTTTGTGGCCTTGTTTGCTCGAGTCCTTAAGTCCTAGGGGTGTCTTCTCACCTGGTGCCCTAAGACCGTTTGGTCTGGGAGTCATCGATTAAAGGCTCGTTACATGGGCAGATTAGAAAGCCTAAACTAAGGAATAATACCACAAAAATATATATATATATATAAATAAATAAGGCATAAGAGTTAAAGTTAATGAACCTTTAGTCAAATTTTCACAGTCACAAGTGCATATGACTTAGGGTAAAGTAATAGACTAGATGAGAAGTACAATTTGACTCCTTACTTTAATTGACAACAAATTTTTGAATAGAGACTAAGTTTAGGAATGAAAAAAAAAAGAAAAAAAAAGAAAAACAAATCTAATTATTGATTAGCTAGGTGCTTTGGCCTAAGCAAGCCTTAGAATTTATGCGAAAGATGATTAGATAAGTTTGAGAAAAAAATTTCCTCTGATTAAGCTGGGTATTTGTGCCTAATAAAGCATAATCACGCCTAAAAGGGGTTCATATAATAAAATCCTTAGTTTTGTGGCCTTGTTTGCTCGAGTCCTTAAGTCCTAGGGTGTCTTCTCACCTGGTGCCCTAAGACCGTTTGGTCTGGGAGTCATCGATTAAAGGCTCGTTACATGGGTAGATTAGAAAGCCTAAACTAAGGAATAATACCACAAAAAAATATATATATATAAATAAATAAGGCATAAGAGTTAAAGTAAATGAACCCTTAGTCAAAATTTTCACAGTCACAAGTGCATATGACTTAGGGTAAAGTAATAGACTAGATGAGAAGTACAATTTGACTCCTTACTTTAATTGACAACAAATTTTTGAATAGAGACTAAGTTTAGGAATGAAAAATTCAGTTTTCCTATAACTTATAGATTGCTTAGATCTTACAATTATATTTCAAATATTTTTCCCTTTCAAAATGCTTTTCGAAAATACTAACTCTTTATTTCCCTCTCTTTATGGATTTTGTGGGTGCAATCCGCTGAAAACCCTCACGAGACAAAACTCGTCCTCTAGGGGAAACCTAGAGGTTTAACGGCTTGTTGCACATGCTCAGTGCAATCGCGTGACCTGCGAAAGTGGTCTAATAATCCTTAGAATAGTTTAGTTGTTTTGCTCGAGAACGAGCAAAAGATAGGTATGGGGGTGTGATTGGTCGCTAATGTTGCATATTTAGTATCATATTTCCATACTTATTCTAGAATAAAACTTTGCATTGTCTTAATTAATTGCTTAATTTATTTGCAGGCCCATTCTTTAAGGAGATGAAGAGAAATGAGCCCAAAGCCCACCAAAATTCTGAATTAAATCAGAATTAATTCGCACTTAGTAAATTAGGGCAAAAATCAAGAGGATGAAAACTGATTGAGAAGAATCCTCTCAGAATCGATCGGTTAAAGCCAAGAATCCAAGGCCATTTCGTCAGAATCCGGGACTCAAACTGAATAACCAACTCCAGATAAAATCAGAGGGCGAAACCAGGGCAACCCACCAACAAGGTGTGGCCACCTGGCTACACCCTGGCCGCGGAAACGCGGCCCAAGCCGCGTTTTTGCGGCATTGTTGGGGAGTTAGGGCAGCATTTGCTCCCCCGACCTCCCCGGGATCCTGCTTACTGGGTTTTCTGCCTATAAAAGGCCATTCTTTGTGCTGAAAATAGACGACCATGCAGAGATAGGATTTAGATTATTTTTCCATTTCTTAGTTTAGGTGTTTGTTTTTCTTTTTCATGTAATCGTAATTTTCATTTATGTAAATAAGAGGAGATCAGACTTTCATCGAAGAACAAGAATGAAGCTTGAGCTAGAGTAACACCGGTGTAAGATTTATTTCTTTTCTTTGATTGTTATGAAATCGAATCGATGTTCTTTCTGTGTATGTACGTCTTTTTAGTCTTCTTCTTCTTCTTCTTCTTTTCTATTTTACTTTTCTTTTTGGTACAATTGTCTTCCAAGTGAGTCTAAAAGCATCGAAAGAGCCTTGCCGTTGTGAGTGCCACCGATAGCTCATGACGATGGAATGGAGTCTCTCTCTGTATCATTTCATTCTTGAAGTAGTCTTGATGATGTAATGTGAAAGAGACCAATACTCAAATCTTATGGGCTATGCGCTGAATGCCTCCACTTCAAGGTAAAATCGTCGCTGAAGACTCAAGGTAAGCTTTTGGTGAAAAGAAGGTAAGCAATTGTTTTTAATTCTTTTCTTTTATTTCTGTAAATTAAATCACCAACAATACCTCTTCTAAATCATCCTTTTCACTTCCTTGTAAATAAGCATTTGTACATAGTCGCTTTCGCCGTTTTCTGATTTTCTCCACTTCTTCATTTCTCATTTTCCTTCTAACTTTAACCTTTAACTATTCTTTCATTTTTATAACTTAAAAACAAAGAATAACTCTCGTTTGGTTTTCATAAAGATTTCAATAAAGAACGTAAACACTTCTATCGCAAAACCCTCCTTGTGGATCACGACCCGCATAGCCACTTGCTATAGCGGTAAGAATTGAGCACTTGCACATCTTCATTCTAAATCTGAAATTCTTTATTTTTATGTGCAGGTTTTGCCTCAATCAGTTAGCATTTATAGGAATGAGGAAACTCTATCTTATCAACCTTTGACCAATTTAGCTATGCCAAACTCTATTGATCTGACCTCAAGACTCTTGTCATTTTGAAAATCAAGACTCAATTTCAGCACACCCATCTGAACTTGTCCAAACTTTAAATGTTAAAGATCCCATTGACATTTTGGCAAGTTATCCTTTTCCTGAAATTGAACTTGAGCATGAATATGATCATGAACCTCAAATTAGTGATTAAATTCTACTTCCTGATTCAATTTTGACTCCAGTATTTTTACCTGAATTCAGGCCTTTTTCCGAGTCAGTATTGGATCCTGTACCAATCCATTGTGAAATTGATTCACCAATCTTTTATGATGATCATATTGAACTTGACCAATTTCATACTTTTGAAAGTTCCATTGATAAATTGGCAAGTTCTCATGGAATTGAACTCAATGAGGAATGTGACTTTGATGCTCCAATTTGTGATCCAGTTCAAATTCCTGAATCATTATTGACTCCTGTTATATTACCCAATTTGAGTAATATTTTAGAGTCAGTTTTGATTCTCATACCTTTCATTCCTGAACTTGAATCACCAATCTTAGAAAGTCACATTCCATCATGGGGAAATGAATGTGGACTTGAGCTTCATCTTCTTGATTTGGACCCACTTCCTGAACCGATCTCGACTCCCGAACCTTTACTTGACTTAAGTCTTTTTCCTGAGTCGGTATTAGTTCCTGTACTTCCTGAATCCAAATCAATCATTCCATTCTGGGACAAGGTCTTGATAAATTTGACTCCGAAATTATTTTGAAAATTTGGAAATTAGATGGGGTAAATTTTTTAATAAAAATCATAAATATATACATCATTCTAGCGGGTTGTATTCTTGAGGTCTCTGGTGGGTTCCTCCGCACTCCACGAAAGAAGGATTGGGCCGCATTTCGTGGACCAATCAGACCACCACCGGAACCACCACCTTGAGGTGACTTTTTCTTCCCTCTCTATTTGTTTCATGCATACATACATCACGATGCATTGAGGACAATGCATGAGATAAGTGTGGGGGAGGGTTTACTAACATAGTGTTTTTAGATTTTCTTTCTTTTACACTTCTTTTAGGATACTTTTAGAAATCTTCCTTTTTGTATAGTAATTTTCTCTTTCTTTAAAAACTTTTTGAAATAAGAGACAAAGTTTTGATCTATTTTCAAGAAAATTTAGATGATCTTAGAAGTTAAGGAAGCCTTAATTATGACATCTTAAACCTAGTTGAAATAATGGATCTTGTTTAACATTATAGGCTAAGTAAGATAAATTGGGGAGATAATTTTATCTTGAATTTTCTGCCTTAGATAGTATGCACTTCACACTTACACATTTTTGGGATGAAAACAAAGACCTAAAATGCCATAAAGCAAAAATAACTAAAAAGAAAAAAATATATATGGTCACTTATTAAGCTGGATAATTATGCCTCAAGAAGCATGATTATTCACGCCTAACGGTGGTCAAAAGAAACAAATAATCCCCCTTAGTTTTGTGGCCTTGTTTACTCGAGTCCTTAAATCCGAGGGATGTTTCCTCATCTGGTGCCCTAAAACCGACTGGTCTAGGAGCCATCGGTTATAGGCTCACTACATGGGTAAACTAGAAAGCCTAAGAAAACTAAGGGAAGAAAAAAAAAAGAAGAAAAAGAAAGAATATATAAAAATATAAATAAATGGCTTGATGGTTAGAGTTGAAATCCCAGAAATCTTCACTATCACAAAGTGCATATTATCTAGGTTTTATGAAAGATAAAATATTCAATTCAATTTTGAATTCTTACCTTAATTTAAGATAAGATCTTGCATAGAGACTAAGTTTAAGGAAGAATAATTTTTGGTGGACTTAGGACCTTAGATCGCTTATATTTTTGCAAAAATATTTTGAAAACTTGTCTCTCTTTCAAAATGCATTTTTCAAAATACTAACATTTGTCTTCTTTCTTTTTGGATTTTGTGGGTGCAATCCGATGAAAACCCTCAGGAGACAACACTCCTCCTCTAGGGTAACCTAGAGGTTTAACGGCTTGTTACACACGCTCAGTGCAATCGCGTCACCTGCGAAAGTGGTGTAATAACATTTGTAGTATAGTTTTTCTTTTCTTGTTTTGCTCGGGACGAGCAAAAGATAAGTGTGGGGGTGTGATTAGTCTACAATTTTGCATTATTATATCGCATTTCCCCACCGATTTGTGAATAAATTGTCGGTCTAAACCGTGTTTTGGTCCCTATTGCAGGTAAACCCAGAGTTCAAGGGCAAAGGAGTAATAAGAGCTTAATTAAACCCCTTTTAGGGTAATTAAATCCGCATTACTTGGAGGCCAAGCAAGGGATTATCTAGATGATACGTCAAACCTAGACTCTTGCGCACATCAGACGAATATTCTGCCAAAATTACCAAAAATAGAATATGCCAAGAAGGTCCTCGAAGCCCGGAGATATTTCTCACCAAAACCAGGGATTTAACTCCCTGGTTTTGCCGAGGAAACGCGACAAATGCCGAGATTTCGCGGCATTTTTGTGGGCCCACGCGTCGATTTTCGATGCGTGGCCTCGTCTCATCTTCCAGAGAGTTCCTATGCCTTTATAAACCTCTGTATTTGGCAAAAACGGGAGGAGTTTTCATTTTAGGAGTAGGTTCTGATTTTTTCTATGCTTTAGGTTAGTGTAGGTAGGTGCTCTTTATATCATTTCTCTTGTATTTTCATTTCTTTTTAGATCTTGTAGTAGGGCTGAGAGATTCAGAGAGAGGAGAGATAGGAGAGAAGAGCTTGTAATTTTTGAGAGAGTTGTAGGGATTTTCTCTAGTTTCTTTTAGTACTCTTGTAATCTTCTTCCTCCTTCTAGAATTCTGCAAAAGAGAGAAGGAGAGAGTGTGAGATCTTGTAATCAAAGTGGTGACAACTTGAAGCAAGGATTTATCCATCTATCGTCTCATCTTTGCTAATTCTAGTGCTTTACTTTACTTGCTTTACTTTCTTCAAGCTTTAATTTCCATTGCATTTTTCTTCTACCATGAATTGTTGTGTTCTTTTCTTTGTAATGTCTAGCTAACTCTCTAACATGACTAGCTAACCACTAACTTTGCTAACTTCTAACTGATAGGTAGTAAAAAATGCATACTTGTCATCACATTTACTGTCAAATTTTCATATTTATTCATATAAACATGCACTATTACTAATGTTTTGTTATTTAATGTGTGCAGGCCTTGAGTGTTTATAAAAATAAAGAATAAAGCCTTAAAAGAAGCCCAAAAAGCCTATGTGCAAGCCCATGTGTAAAAATTGTAGTAATTTAGAAGTTTATTATTATCTAACCTAATCTAAACTTAGATTTTTAAATTCTTTATTTAAAATTTAAGGGAAGAAAAGGAAGGATAAGAAAGAACTCCTAATTGCTAAAAGAAGAGAAAAGGGATGGACTTCTACTCAACCCTAATTGCTTGCAGAAAAAGGCTAAAGATAAAAGGAGAAGAGTGCAAAGATAAAAATTCAAAAAATTCGGATTTAGACTGTACATATTTTAGTATTCAGATCATAACTTTTCCTACAGATATGCAAATCTGATGATTCAAGATGCTCCAGAAAGAAGATTTGAAGACCTACAACTCTTATGTTGATCAAACATTCCAATTCAGTCAGCAGATAAGGCATATTCGACGATCAACATGATAACAAGTTGCAGGACAGATTTGAACTTCTATGGATAAGTCAAAACAAGTTTGGAGATAAAAGAAGAATTCAAATTCAGAGATATTATGCTCCTCTTATCTTCATACGCTTCTTATCCTCTGGTTTTCTCCTATAAATAACCCTGCATAGCAACAGAGGAAGGGCAGATCTCAAAAGCCCAGCGCAGTACAGAGCCAAATCTAGGGTTTTTCTTAGGCTTTGTAGTTTGTAAATTAGGTTTTTCTTCTTTTTTGTAATTTTTATTTTTTTCTTTATGTAATTGAGTGTAGAGGATGCTTTCATAGAGGAAGGAGATCATGTTTGTACTGAGGTGACATCGGTGTAAGTCAAACTTTTCTTCCATTGTTAATAGAATCAACTCAAGGTTTGTTTTTGTTTTTCTATTCTTGTTTTATTTTTGTTCTTCTATTCTTGTTTTATTTTATTTTTTCTCTCTGATGTCTTGCAAACCATGAGATCTGATCGCTTCGAGACTGCTTAGCCGAAGAAGTGCCCTTGATGGCCTATAGTGATGAACAAGCCTTCTCTTACTAGTATAGTTTGTCTTTTCTTTTCGTAGTGTAGATCGAGAAGGGGGAAGATCCTATACGCCATGCTTGAATGCCTTCAAAGACAAGGTAAGTCGTTGCAACGGATCAAAGGTAAACAGCGCAGAAGAGGTAGGTATGTGTTTTTTAGTTTATAGTTTTCTTTCTTTTATTTCTTTAGTTTAGATAACCAACACAACATCTTTCTAATCTCTTTCACACTTCTTCATTATAAATACCATTGTAAATAACAAAATAAATAAAAAAGAGATAACTTACTAAACAAGCTTCCATCGCTAGTCCCTCCCTGAGGATCACGACCCGCATAGCCATTGCTACAGCGGATAGAATTGAGCACCTTGCACTTCTCTATTTCTAAATCTAAAATTCTGTATTTTGTGTGCAGGAAAAACTCAATCAAAATTTTGGCGCCGTTTCCGGGGAGGGACGGTAAGTATTCTCTAAAAAAAAAAACTAATTCTTTTATTCTTTCTGTTTGCAGGTTCGGAGAACAGGAAAAATAACAGCAGAAAAGGACATATAGCAACTCTGTGACTCTGCCCTCGAAAGCAGAGCAGCAGAGCCTTCTACAGAGCCGCGTTTGCGCGACAATTGCCGCGTTTTCGCGGCCTGAGTAGTGAACTACTCACTAAGTTTTCTGCAGGTTGTTGGAATGTTAAAGTTAGACTTGCTGTTCTGTTAATTTTTCTCTGTAATCACCCTGCACACTGCTAATTAATTAACAGTAGCCCATTTGTTGAAAAATAAAAAAAAATTTAGACTCTTGCATCTTAGGCACGTGTCTATTTAATTTTTTAATTTCTGTTGAAGAGTTCTGGAGACAAGGTACGTTCGCATTGCATATAGACTAGGAAGCACCCTTGGCTGATTTACTGCTTTTGAGTGAATATTTGTCTATTGCTTTACACGTGCACTAAATTGACTTAAGGGCTTGTCCTATAAATAAGATAAGGTGGGGATTTCATCACTCTTCCTTGGCCCACAAATAATCTCCTCACTCACTAACCCAAGCCTAACTAAAAATGAGTAGACGTTGGCCCTATGGACATCTCAGACTCAATTAGGAGATTATCCTAAGGGGGAACGGTGTTGAAATTTGACTCCTGCCAAATCAGTGTCTAGGAAGGGGATTGAGGGCCGAAAGCCCGAAGATTGGTCCTTATTTAATTAAGGAACGTCTTTGACGAAAAACCTCCCACCAATCTTGCTCTGACCTGGCTGATTAACTTGTGATCAAAGTCTACACCCTACCTCCCGTGGACAGTCTAACCAGTTAGGAGTCGTCTAGGTCATAGGACTACCCTAACTTAGCTTAAATTTTTTTTTGTTTGCTTATTTGTTTGTTTTCTTTTTCTTTGTTTGTGTTTATGTTATATGGCATATAACAATTTTTCCAATTTTAATCCATATTACACACCAACGTCTTTTTCGGATATTACCAACCCGGCATATCATAACTTTGACCAACCTAGTGTGCCGGAATGGTCTTATCCGAATGCATATAACCCATGCCCCCCATCTTATGACCATAATTTCTACAATAATTTTAACTCTTCACAGAGTTCATGGGGTTTCGCTTCCCCCGAGTCCAATTTTCAACCAACTTGTCCTCCGTATCCACCTAGTCCACAATATTCCCAAGATTCATACTCAGATCCACCCATTCAGAATAGAAAACTATCTATCTTAGAAATGATGAGTATGTATGAGTCCAAGCAACAATTACCATCAATATTAGATATGATGATGCGTGAGTCCAAGCAACAGTCACAGAATCTGACCGACTCACAACTTCATCACAATTGTCCCAACAACACTTCCTCTTTTCAAGTCCAATCACAAAATGATGCACCAATCGACTATGAAAAGATGCTTGAAGCCATGACTCAGACTAGATTAGCTCGTGATCATGAAATAGATATGATGGTTCAATCTTTACGTTCTCACCGTTCGGCCATTTCTGATATCGCTAACCATTCTGTTAGAGCCGACGAGCCACGTTGTTTTGGACAACAAGATTCTAATTCAATACCATCATTTGAACTTGCCGAAACTCCAATTTTTGATAGTTTGACAAGTTATTCCTTTACTGAAATAGAACTTGAGCATGAATATGATCATGATCAACCACTTGGTGATTCAATTCTACTTCCTGATTCAATAATGACTCCGGTGTCTTCACCTGATTTTACTTTTCCCGAGTCAACATTGGATCCTGTGCCAATTCATCATGAAATTGAATCACCCATTTTTGATGATCATATTGAACTTGACCAATTTTATAATTTTGAAAGTCCATGGATAAATTGGCAAGTTCTCATTTTTATGATATTGAACTCAATGAGATATGTGACCTACATTCTCAAATCTGTGATCAAATTCAAATTCCCGAATCATTATTGACTCCTGTTTTGTTACCCAACTTAGGTAATCTTTTAGAGTCAATTTTGATTCCCACACCTATCATTCCTGAACTTGAATCACCAATATTGAGTCACATTCCATTGTGGGAAAATGATTGTGGACTTGAGTTTCAACTTCTTGACTTGGACACACTTCTTGAACCGAGCTCGACTCATGAACCCTTACTTGATTTAAGTTTCTTTCCTGAGTCGGTATTCGTTCCCATACTTCTGACGTCCAAGTCAATCATTCCATCTTTTCACACTCCATTTTGGGACAAGGCGGTTGACACAATTGACTCTGAAAATAATTATGAAATTTGGAAATTTGATCGGGTGGAATTGTTAAAAAATGATCATACATACATTTTAGTGGGTTATACAAGAGAAATTTCTGGTGGGCTCCTCCGAATACCACATTATCTTGATTGGGTAGCAACGCTTGGCCCAATTAGACCACCATCGGAACCACCACCTTGAGGTAATATTTGCCTTCCCTTTCTTCTTTTTCATGCATACATGCATACATTCATACATTGAGGACAATGCATGAGATAAGTGTGGGGGGAGGTTTTACTAACATACTAACATAGGTAGAAACTAACAATTTGCTAAAAAAAAAAAAGACAATATTTTGACTTATCTTTTGAAAGAAATCTAAGTTAGTCTTAAGAATTAGGAAAATCATGATTAGGATTTCTAAAAACTTGGTCAAAATAAATAAATTGTTGAATTTTTAGGTATAGGAGGAGAAATTAAATAAGTAATTAGTCTTGATTTTTACCTTAATGAAATGTGCATACCTAATACATTTACATATCTAGGATTCTAAGACAAAGACTCTTGTGCCCTATAAAAAATAAAAAAATTGAAAAAAAAGAAAGGGAAATTCACTGATTAAGCTGGACACATGTGCCTCAAGAAGCTTAAGTATTCACGCCTAAAGGTGATTTTATACATAAAGTCCTTAGTTTTGTGGCCTAGTTCACTCGAATCCTTAAGTCCGTGGGGTGTTTTCTCACCCGGTGCCCTAAAACCGACCGGTTTGGGAGCCACCGACTTTAACTTCGCTACATGGGTGGATTAGAAAGCCTAAGGAAACTAAGAAAAATTACTCATATATGTATTGACACATCTAATAGTCAATTAGTTAGGTATGAGAGCCTCAAGAAGCCTTCATGCTTACATGAAAGAAAATTAGATGAGTTATACATATTTAAAAAAAAGAAAATAATAATAAAGATGCATGAGAGTCCAAGTTAAGGAATTCCTAATAAAGATTCACAAGGATGCATATGACTTTTGGTAACGAAAAAGACTATACAAAAATTCAATTTTGATCCTTAACTAAAATGGATAACAATTTACTATATAAGGACTAAGTTTAAGAATGAATAAAAATGATGATCCTAAAATCTTATAGATTACTTAGTCTCTTCAAATGTATTTCAAATATTTTGGATTTTGTGAGTGTAATCCGCTGAAAACCCTTACGAGACAACACTCGTCCTCTAGGGTAACCTAGGGTTTAACGGCTTGTTGCATGTGCTAAGTGCAATCGTGATTCCTATGAAAGTGAGTTAGGATAGATTAGTTTTTCTTTCTCTTTTTGATTTTTACTCGGGGACGAGCAAAAAGATAAGTGTGGGGGTGTGATAGGTAGTAAAAAATGCATACTTGTCATTACATTTACTATTAAATTTTCATATTTATTCATATAAACATGCACTATTACTAATGTTTTGTTATTTAATGTGTGCAGGCCTTGAGTGTTTATAAAAATAAAGAATAAAGCCTTAAAAGAAGCCCAAAAATCCCATGTACAAGTCCATGTGCAAAAATTATAGTAATTTAGAAGTTTCTTATTATCTAACCTAATCTAAACTTAGATTTTAAATTCTTTATTTAAAATCTAAGGGAGGAAAAGGAAGGATAAGAAAGAACTCCTAATTTCTAAAAGAAGAGGAAAGGGATGGACTTCTACTCAACCTTAATTGCTTGCAGAAAAAGGCTAAAGATAAAAGGAGAAGAGTGCAAAGATAAAAATTCAAAAAATTCAGATTCAGACTGTACATGTTTTAGTATTCAGATCATAACGTTTGCTACAGATATGCAAATCCGATGATTCAAGATGCTCTAGAAAGACGATTTGAAGACCTACAACTCTTATGTTGATCAAACATTCCAATTCAGTCAGAAGATAAGGCATATTTAGCAATCAACATGATAACAAGTTGCAGGATAAATTTGAACTTCTATGGATAAGTCAAAACAAGTTTGGAGATAAAAGAAGAATTCAAATTCAGAGATATTTTGCTCCTCTTATCTTCATACGCTTCTTATCCTCTGGTTTTCTCCTATAAATACCCCTGCATAGCAACAGAGGAAGGGCAGATCTCAAAAGCCCAGCGCAGTACAGAGCCAAATCTAGGGTTTTCTTAGGCTTTGTAGTTTGTAAATTAGGTTTTTCTTTTTTTGTAATTTTTATTTTTCCTTTATCTAACTGATAGTAGAGGATGCTTTCATGGAGGAAGGAGATCATGCTTGTACTGAGGTGACATCGGTGTAAGTCAAACTTTTCTTCCATTGTTAATAGAATCAACTCAAGGTTTGTTTTTGTTCTTCTATTCTTGTTTTATTTTTGTTCTTCTATTCTTGTTTTATTTTATTTTTTCTCTCTGATGTCTTGCAAACCATGAGATCTGATCGCTTCGAGACTTCTTAGCCGAAGAAGTCCCTTGATGGCCTATGATGATGAACAAGCCTTCTCTTGCTAGTATAGTTTGTCTTTTCTTTTCGTAGTATAGATCGAGAAGGGGGAAGATCCTATACGCCATGCTTGAATGCCTTTAAAGACAAGGTAATTCGTTGCAACGGATCAAAGGTAAACAGCGCAGAAGAGGTAGGTATGTGTTTTTTAGTTTATAGTTTTCTTTCTTTTATTTCTTTAGTTTAGATAACCAACACAACATCTTTCTAATCTCTTTCACACTTCTTCATTGTAAATACCATTGTAAATAACAAAATAAATAAAAAAGAGATAACTTACTAAACAAGCTTCCATCGCTAGTCCCTCCCCGAGGATCACGACCCGCATAGCCATTGCTACAGCGGATAGAATTGAGCACCTTGCACTTCTCTATTTCTAAATCTAATATTCTATATTTTGTGTGCAGGAAAAACTCAATCACTAACTCTTGGGTGATTGCTAACTTTCAATCTTGCAATTTTGAGTCTCTTTCATCCCCAATGAAGATGGGTTACTTTGATTCTTGGCAAATGCTTATTGTAATTCCATATGATTTATGTGAGCCTCATTTAGAGCCTTGTCTTTAGAACAAGTGCCTTGATGGAACATGGAGATGGAGCACCTACCTGTACTATTTGTTGTACAATTTTCTTACTTCAATGCTAGCTCGAGTATGGCCTTGAATGACTAATGAATCTTGTATCTTCTTACTTAGCATTCCCTTGAGTGACACTCCTTGATTCCACAATTGAAAATCTATCTCGGGAGCCGATGAATCAATGAGGCTACAAGACAAGACCGAGAAGATCACTCATCCTCCAAGTGGGAAAGTAATTTGACCAAAAAGCAAGACAAACCCTTTGCCGATGAATTAACATGAGGCATGCATCACCCTAATGAGATTAGTAAGTTAGTAAATTAGAAAGGTTAGCTAGTCATGGTTTCTTCTATCTAAAAGTCTTTCAAAGTTTTCCTTCTCAAGTTTTCTTTCCAAAGCTAGTTAAGTTTTCAAGTTCACTTCACTTTCTTTTCCATTGTTTTTCTTTTCACGCAAATCCACAACGAATTTTCCCTCTATTTTTCCATGTCATTTTATTTCTTTTGAACCTAGAAGAACTCTCGTTTTCTTTCTTCACAATTCAACCGTTAAAGCTTCCATCGCGAGCTCTCCCTGAGGATCGACCCGTAATAGCCTATGATACTACGGTGATTCGGAAGGAGTAAAGTAACATTGTGAATACATTTTTGGAGTTTTTGAGCATCACTCACGAGCGTCGAAGGTTGTTCCTAAACCCTCTCTCTCTGAATATAGTACACCCCTCCCTTCCGAACAAAACCTTAGACCTAGAAGACTCCTAACTGGTTAGACTTTCCACGGGAGGTATAATGTAGACTTTGACCACAAGCTAATCAGCCAGGTCAGGGCAAGATTGGTGGGAGGTTATCCGTTAAAGACGTTTCTTAATTAAGTAACCACCAACCTTCGGGCTTTCGGCCCTTAATCCCTTTCCTAGACACTGATTTGGCAGGAGTCAAATTTCAACACTTTTCCTCCTTAGGATAATCTCCTAATTGAGTCCAAGATGTCCCTAGGGCCAACGTCTACTCATTTTTAATTAGGCTTGGGTTAGTGAGTGAGGAGATTGTTTGTGGGCTAAGGGAGGGTAATGACTTCCCCACCTTATCTTGTTTATAGGACAAGCCCTTAAATCAATTTAGTGCAGTGTACAAGTATATAGAAAAAAGTAACATTCAAGCAATCATACAAGAATGAACCTTATACTAAATGCTATGCACACATACCTTGGCTCAAGCACTCTTCAACAGTAAATAGAAAATGAAATGAAATAGACACGTGCTTAAATGCAAAGTCTAAATCATTTTTAGCATTTACAATCAACTTTTTACTGTTGTGTTAAAAATGTATATACAATGAGTCAAACAAGAAAATAAATGCTACAGAAATTCGGATTTTCAATTCAGCCAACCTGCAAAAATACAGATTAGTAGTTCACTAAGTTTTGCCACTGGAATGTAGCAAATCTGAGGGCTTCTTGGCTCTGCTTTCTTGAGCAGAGTCCAAGGCCACTTATATGTCCACTGCAACAGATATTCCTTGTTGTTAAATCTGTACAAAAAAACAAAGAAGAAAGTTAACCAAAAATGTAAACTTTTAAAGAGAGTAACTTACCGTCCCTCCCTGGCAACAGAGCCAAAATTTGATTGAGCTTGAACCTGCACAAAAATATAGAATTTCAGAACTTTAAAATAGAGATGTGCAAGTGCTCAATTCTACCGCAATAGCAAGTGGCATGCGGGTCGTGATCCACAAGGAGGGACTAGCGATAGAAGCTTTTTAGTAAGTTCTCTTTTAAGTTACAAAGAATGGTTAAAGTTCTTCTTTAGTTCTTTAAAAGAAAAAGAGAAAAATTAGGTTAAAGTGAGTTAGGGAGAAAGTGGTAGAATAAGAAGGTGGAGAAATAAGAAGTGATTTGTACAAATGAGATTGAAAAAGAGTGATAAAAGATTTGGTGGATTGTGGTGTTCTAAACTAAATGATTAAAAGAAAAGAAACTAAAAATTACTTACTTCTTTTGGCCAAATACCTACCTTGAATCTTTTGCAATGATGTTACTTTGAAGCGAGGCGATCGACGTATAGCCCATAAGAGTTGATTCCCGTTTCCTCCACAATATATCATCAAGACGTTGCAAGTATGAAGTGATACAGAATGAAACTCAAAATCCATCGTCATGGGCTATAGATGGCAATCGCAAAGGCAAGGCTCTTTCGATGCTTTTAGACTCACTTGGATAACAATTGTACTAAAAGAGAAAAGTAGAGAAGAAGAAGAAGAACACAAAAATAAAGTACATACAAAAGGGAACTACAGATTCGATTTTATAACAATAAGAGAAAAGAAGGAAATCTTACACCGGTGTCACTCTCAGCACAAGCTTCGTTCTTGTTCTCCTATGAAACTCTGATCTCCTCTGATTTACATAAATTAAAACTAAAAATTACATGAAAAGAAAAATAAAAACCTACACTACAAAGAATGAAAAACTGGATCAAATCCTATCTCTGCATGGTCGTCCCAATTTTCAGTGAAAATCCTGCCTTTTATAGGCAAAAACCCAGAGGGGAGAGGTGTGAGAAGATTGGGGGAGCAAACGCTCCCCCTAACTCCCTAACAAAGCCGCGAAAATGCGGCTTTGGCCGCGTTTTCGCGGCCAGGGTGTGGCCAGGTGGCCACACCCTGTTGGTGGTGCTCCCCGGCTTCTCGATCTGTATTTATCTTCAGCTGGATTTGCAGTTTAAGTCCGGGATTTTGACAAAATGGCCTTTGATCCTTGGCTTCAACCGAATCGATTTGTAGGGATTTGTTTCAACTGGTTTTCAACTGGTTTTCAACCTCTCTGATTTGCCAAGATCTGTCCTGATTCCCTGATTTCGAATTTATTCTGATTTATTTCAGAATTTGATGGGCTTTTGGGCTCATTTCTCTTCACTCTCCTTTAGGAACAGGCCTGCAAATAAATCAAACTTTAATTAGGAAAAAGCAGAGTTTATTCTATAATAAGTATGAGAATATGATAATGAATGTGCAATATTAGTGAACAATCAGGAGCCACTTGTAATCTCCATCATGCAAAATCCTATCATCCTCGTCGATGTCATCACCAAAGAGGAAAGCAGGCTTCCGTAACAAAGTACGGGAATCCGTCTCAAACAATCCATCAGAGATAATTTCCCGAAGGGTCACCATACTGGCCTTGATAATCCTCTCCCTTCGCTCCTTTAATTTACCGGAAGTCACAGGAGCGGTTTTCTGAAGCACGAAGGTCAGATTTCTATCGGCACCACCTACATGCCCAGAATGACACTTCTTAGACAGAGGGCTGGAGGAGTATCGCACTACAATGAAAATGACACTTAGTCAGAAATCTAAAAGTTTTTTTTCGCTATGTGCTTGAAATTCAAACGCAAGAATGAGCCCAGACGCGAAAATCAGCAAAAGCTGCGTATAGACTCAAAAATGCGAGGCTTGCATGTAGCCTGCATTTCAAAACCCAGAACTTAGAAAAAATTTCTAAGTATCGGACTCAGACGCGAGATTCAGTAAAACTTGCGTCTAATCTTACAAGATGCGAGAATCACAAAAAGTCCGCGTCTGAACTCCCCTGAGCATTGAGTCCAATACGCGCGGTTCAACGAAGCCTGCGTTCGATGAACAGATACAGACTCAATTTGATGAAGCGAAGACGTAGAGGTCGTCAAACCTGCATCTTGAACCGCGTCTGGAGATCAAACACGGGCATGAGCCCGCGTTGGCGATTCACATTCAAAAGAGACTTAAGAGTTAAAAGAACTCTTTAAGCCCTTTAAATGGAGAAAACAAAATCAGATGATTTTACTACCTGAAATAAGGTCCTCCTGTGTGGAAGAAACGCTCATCGGAGTCTCAGGAGCAGCAGTGCTCGAGGACGAAGCCACATGCTTAGCTTTTGGTGCCATTTCGACCGTAAAATCAGTGTCGAAGACGGTGAAAATAGAAAAAGCTTCAAGCTTTTCTTAACTCTAAATGTAATGCTCGGCGAAGAAGAAGAGTCTAATGATGACTCTTGAAATACTGTTGTCTTTTATAGGCACAGTGATCCCCAGAGATATGCGGCGCTTGGTTCGAGGTCTAATCTCCGCCCGACACGTGGCGTGCATATTAAATGCAACACAAAATTCGCGTACCAAAGGAAAGATGTGTTGGCCCGAAGGCCCATCACTCTAATTCTGATGATGATCAACTCATTTAGTTATAGTACTAATGATCTTGTGTTTAATTAGTGACAGATTCATGATCAAGATCTTAGTAGGTGCATAGCTTCAACAAAGGATTTAAAATCAAGTTTTGGAGCTAGCACGGTGTTTGGACCAAGTCAAGAAGGCTTCAAATGAAGACTTCAAGAAGATGAAGACTTGAGTCTAGGTTTGTTTTTAGAAGATTTTGTTTTTAGATAAAATTTAAAGGATAGAATAGTTGGTGGATTGCTCAAGTATCATATACACACACACTCTTGATTTAGTTTGTTTTAGAAAAGAATTTTCATTTTGGAAAAATACTATTTTGGTTTTTGGTATTCAGTGTTTACATGTTTTTAACCAAAACCAAGTTTAGTGCATAATGTCAAAAACATAGATATTTCACCATGTATGTGTAGTGGATCATATCCATACACACTATGCTTTTAAATGAGTTTAAATATCTTGTTTTTGCATTTGGTGAAGTTTGGAAAACAAGTTTTAGAAAAATCAAGTTTTGAAAAATACTGTTTTTCTTTTGAGCCAATATTTCCAAGTTACAAAAATAGTCCAAATCATTTGTAACATGCCTTGATTTTGTGCAGGCATGTTTGTTTATTAAAGTATATTGGTAAAACTATTTTTGTAGATTTTTCAGTATTTTATGGGATTTTATTTCAATCAAAAAGACCAAGTTTTTAAATCCCTTTACAGTTCTGACCTGGCTTCAGCCGGTCGACCGAGCCGGTCAGCCGACGTGCACAAATGTGCATGCCAGTTCTGGCAGGAGGCCAGTCGACCGAGATGGTCGACCGGACAAAGAGACTTGCTCTCTGTATCCTGGCCTCGGTTGGCCGACCGGTCGACCGATGGCACAACGGTCTGAAATATGACCGTTGGTCGGTCGACCGGGCGGTCGACCGACTGGCCTGACAGACCCCAACGGCTAGTTTTTCTGAGCCTAAAAATTTGGGGGTTTGGACATTGTTTTCCTCCAAGATTTTTAGTGGACTTTGAGCCAATTTTTCCTACTTCATTAAAATAGTTTTCTCCACTAAATTGAGAGCTAATACTTCCAATCAAAAGGGGAGTTTAATCAAGAGTGTTAAAAGAGATTTTCTTGAGTTTTCCTCCACCATTCTCATTCTTGTTTTTCTCATAAACACTTGAGCAACCCATTGACATATTCATTCTATAGGAGTGTTATTGTGAGAGTTTTTATTGGTGATCAAAGTGTTTAGATCACCAAGAGATCTTTCTTGTACTTTGAGGAGGCGGACAAGTGTGTTCGCGGTGGTTTAGAGTTTGTGTGTGAACTCTTGGTTTGAGGTGCGGCCTCGGTAAGCTTGTGGGGCTTGCGGTGTGTACAGGACTAGAGAGTCCGAGGGTTTGTAGGTGTTGCGGCACCGAGGAGTGATCCATTGGGGTCAAGTATAGTGGAAATCCTTCGTGTGTCGAAGGCGGGGATGTAGAGCAAGTGTGCTCGAACATCGAAACAAATCCCTTGTGTTTGCGATTGCTTATTCTCTCTCCCCCTTACTTGTTTATATCTTGCATGCTATTATTGTGTTTATCTTTACATACTTGATATTCATATTGTGCTTAATTGATATATGCTTGGGAATTGTTTGCTAACACTTGTACTCAACCAAGAGAGCCAACGTGGCACCTCAACCCTTATCTAGGGGAATCTAGAGGAGTTAGTCCAGAGCCCTTCATGGGGAATTCGGCTACACTCTTGTGTTATACGTGGTGTTTAGTGTAGTAGTTTAGTTTAGGTCATAATAGTTTTTAATTCCGCATTATTTGTCATTAAGTGACCATTAGATTAGCCACCACCTATTCACCCCCCTCTTGGTGATTTACAATTGGTATCAGAGCTTGGTACTCTGATTTGGGTCTTACGACCTAGAGTTAAAGATCCTCTTTTTAGGCTAATCACAATATTTGTACACACACTATGGATTTCATGTCACCTCCCACTTTTGACATTCTTAACATCCAAATTTGAAAGGTTAAGATGTCTTTGTACCTCAAAGCCCTAGGCATTCATGTCTATCTTGCCACAACTAATAATGCATATTGTTTAGATGGTAAGAATCTTGAGGCTAATGCAAAAGCCCTAAATGCCTTAAAGAGTACCCTAAATGATGATTATTTATTTAGGGTTGCTAACATTGATTCGGCTTTTGTAGCATGGAACATCATCACCTCCCTTGGCGAAAAGGATCTATATTATGCCGGGAGCGATTCGGACATTGGAAGCGACACCTCCAACTTGTGCTATATGGTCCAAGGGGATAACTCCCTTGAGGTAACTACCGAATCCGAGGTAGATGAAGATAACATGTCATATGATGAGCTTACCACTTTTTGTCAACTATTACTTGAAAAATATGACATGATTAAAAATGAAAATAAAAATTTGAAAAAGAAATTTGATTGCATGCTTAATGAAAAAGATTCATTAGAAAATAAGGTTGCATGCATTGAAAAAGAAAATAAAGATTTAAAAAATGAAAATATTTCCTTGATGTCTAAATTGAATGATTTGTGTGAAGGAAATATGATTTTGAAAAATGAAATTATCCTGGTGGAGAAACAAAAGGAAATTGCTTTTCAAGAAAACACTACTTTGAAGAGAAAATTTTTTGAAAAAGAAAAAGAATAAGAAAATGTTTTTCAAAAGAAAAAGAAAATTGTTTCACAATCTCACCATGCTTTACATGCTACCATTGATAATAGTGATTTTAATAATTTGAAAAATAAAATTAATTGTTTGAGCTCAACTTTGAGCACATGTGCATTTAACCACACTAGATTGGAGTCCTTGTTTTCAAAGAAACAAACTCCACATATTCATGCACATCATCATCATGCATATGCTTATGTTGCACGTCACGATCACAATCACACTCATAAGCATCCTAAGGTGTACAAGTGTACACATTGTGGCCGCAAAGGCCATTTAGTAAAATTTTGTTATGATAAGTTGCATCATATTAATTTTGCTAATAATAAAAATGTTTGGGTGCCTTACAAGACTAACCCCCAAGGACCCAAAAGAAAATGGGTACCAAAGTCCCCACCTTTTGTTTTTGATATAGGTGAGGGCTCTCACAAAACGTGAGAGATTTGGTGCCTTGGTGGTGGTTGCATAGACTTGAAGGACATACTTTTGATGCACCGCTATCAAGGAGTTTTGGTGGGACTACCACCATGTTTGGAGATTTGGAACATAGTTGGTAACTATTTCTAAACTCCTAGTTTATTTACATGCCTATTTCATATGTGATATTTTGAGCATGTTCATGTTTTATTTATTTTGTGCTTCATGTGGTAAATACTAGTTTAAATGTAGTTTTTTTTCAAAACTTGTATTTATACATGTACAAATAGTGAGAACAAATTGATTTATATATGTTTGCACTTCATGCTCATTTGTACCCACTTTATGCACATATATATGCGAGTTTTGATGATTCATTCATTTATACTTGTTTTGCCAATTTTCATGTTTTACTTCATGTATATGTATTTTTTTCAAATCTAATAAATATACATGTATATCATTTTTGAGTCTCTTGCCTTCATGCAAATACTATTAATAGACTCATTTTATGTTTGGGATATGTATGCATATTTTTAGATTTAAATAAATCATACATATACCTAGAAGTTTGTTTTGTTTTTAATGAAAAATGAATTTTTTGTTTAATAAATATAAAAGATTCATGTTCTTTTTGAGCCTAAATGAATATTTTCATGAAAATGCTAATTACATGATTCTTGTTCACTGACACTTTATTTGATTGTCATGACTTTGTTTGATGATTATTTTTGAGCTTCATAGATCGAGTGTCAATTCTTGTATTTGTATTTGGTATGATTCATGAAAGACATATGTTTTGATGTTTTGAAGGATCTTTAACTAGTTTTTCAAAAATTACTTTTAACTAGTTAATTATTCTTCATTTGGAAGAGATTTTCAATGCTTAACCTCCTTCAAAATTATTTTCGAAAACCCCTTCCAACCTTAATGGGCGGATAGCTGGGCGTGTATGCCTTGTAAGCTTATTGAAAATCTTTTATCTTGAGCATATGAAGGGTGGTAGGTTATGAGTTATATACTTGATTTACATTGTTATTTTCAATTGGTATCATTGGATCCTTTCAATTGGTATCTCAATTGATAGTTTGTGTATATACTCATATTTTGTTTTCTATATATGTATGCTCTAATTTTCAATTGGTATTATCCATTCTCATACATATATATGATTTTCGTGTGCTTACTTTACATTTGGTATACATCTTTAAAGCACATAGTATGTTTATGCTAAGCTTGATCTAAAACTTTATTTTCAATTGGTATCTCAATTGACATTTTTAAGCTTATGCATGATTTTCAATTGGTATCAAAATGCTTCAAATTTATTATAAATTTACATTGATATCAATATGTTTTATCTATTTGAAAATTTTAAAATTTGTAATGTTTATTTACAATTTGTTTATTTACATTTGATATCTTAAAATTTGATTTACTAAGATATCTTAAAATTTGTTTAAAAAAAATTCAAAAGTTTGAAATTTAAAATGTTTTGATTTGTCTTGCCTATATGCAAGGACAGCTTAACATCTCTTCTACATATAGATTCATGATGAGTGTATCTTGTATTGAGGAGCTTGACAACTCTTCGTTATGTGATACACGTGTGTAAGGGGAGCTTCACATCTCCTCTTATGCATTACATATTATATATTATGTGAATTAGGGCTTGTCATCCCTCTTTCATGTAATGTATATGTGTAGGGAAGTTACTTAACCGTCTTCCTCTTCATGAATGTATATCGCATATAACCTTTTATTGATATGTTTGATTTGACCCCTTATTGATCTCTCTGTTTATGTCAAACAGGGGGAGAAAAATTTGTTGATTGTGTTTTTACCCCTTTGTTGATGATTGACAAAACGGGGGAGAAAGATTTTGGATTTATATGCATATTTTGTGAAAAAGGATTGTTTATGCATATATGTTTTGTTTTGCAAATAGGAGAAAAAGAAATTTGATTTTATTTTATGCTTGATTAGCATGTTTACTCCTACATTTGCATACATGTTCATGTGCTTCATTTCCATATTATATTGTTTATTTGTTATGCATGAGTTAAGGGGGAGCTTCCTTGAAGCTTTACTTTAATTCATGCATATATAACTTCATGGGTTTTGTCATCATCAAAAAGGGGGAGATTGTTGGCCCGAAGGCCCATCACTCTAGTTTTGATGATGATCAACTTATGTAGTTATAGTACTAATGATCTTGTATTTAATTAGTGACAGATTTATGATCAAGATCTTAGTAGGTGCATAGCTTCAACAAAGAAGATGAAGACTTGAGTCTAGGTTTGTTTTTAGAAGATTTTTTTTTAGATAAAATGTAAAGGATAGAATAGTTGGTGGATTGCTCAAGTACCATATACACACACACTCTTGATTTAGTTTGTTTTAGAAAAGAATTTTCATTTTGGAAAAATACTATTTTGGTTTTTGGTATTCAATGTTTACATGTTTTTAACCAAAACCAAGTTTAGTGCATAATGTCAAAAACATAGATATTTCACCATGTATGTGTAGTGGATCATATCCATACACACTATGCTTTTAAATGAGTTTAAATATCTTGTTTTTGTATTTGGTGAAGTTTGGAAAACAAGTTTTAGAAAAATCAAGTTTTGAAAAATACTGTTTTTCTTTTGAGCCAATATTTCCAAGTTACAAAAATAGTCCAAATCATTTGTAACATGCCTTGATTTTGTGCAAGCATGTTTGTTTATCAAAGTATATTGGTAAAACTATTTTTGTAGATTTTTCAGTATTTTATGGGATTTTATTTCAATCAAAAAGACCAAGTTTTTAAATCCCTTTACAGTTCTGACCTGGCTTCAGCCAGTCGACCGACGTGCATAGACGTGCACGCCAGTTCTGGCAGGAGGCCGGTCGACAGAGACGGTCGACCGTCCAGAGAGCTCTGCTCTCTAGAAAGGCCCTGGTCGACCGAGCGGCCGACCGGACGAGAGACTTGCTCTCTGTATCCTGGCCTCGGTCGGCCGACCGGTCGACCGATGGCATAACGGTCTGAAATATGACCGTTGGCGGGTCGACCGGGCGGTCGACCGACTGGCCTGACAGACCCCAACGGCTAGTTTTTCTGAGCCTATAAATTTGGGGGTTTGGGCATTGTTTTTCTCCAAGATTTTTAGTGGACTTTGAGCCAGTTTTTCCTACTTTATTAAAAGAGTTTTCTCCACTAAATTGAGAGCTAATACTTCCAATCAAAAGGGGAGTTTTATCAAGAGTGTTAAAAGAGATTTTCTTGAGTTTTTCTCCACCATTCTCATCCTTGTTTTTCTCACAAACACTTGAGCAACCCATTGACATATTCATTCTATAGGAGTGTTATTGTGAGAGTTTTTATTGGTGATCAAAGTGTTTAGATCACCAAGAGATCTTTCTTGTACTTTGAGGAGGCGGACAAGTGTGTTCTCGGTGGTTTAGAGTTCGTGTGTGAACTCTTGGTTTGAGGTGCAGCCTCGGCAAGCTTGTGGGGCTTGCGGTGTGTACGGGACTAGAGAGTCCGAGGGTTTGTAGGTGTTGCGGCACCGAGGAGTGATCCATTGAGATCAAGTATAGTGGAAATCCTTCGTGTGTCGAAGGTGGGGATGTAGAGCAAGTGTGCTCGAACCTCGAAACAAATCCCTTGTGTTTGCGATTGCTCATTCTCTCTCCCTTACTTGTTTATATCTTGCATGCTATTATTGTGTTTATCTTTACATGCTTGATATTCATATTGTGCTTAATTGATATATGCTTGGGAATTGTTTGCTAACACTTGTATTCAACCAAGAGAGCCAACGCGGCACCTCAACCTTATCTAGGGGAATCTAGAGGAGTTAGTCCAGAGCCCTTCACGGGGAATTCGGCTACACTCTTGTGTTATATGTGGTGTTTAGTGTAGTAGTTTACTTTAGGTCATAATAGTTTTTAATTCCGCATTATTTGTCATTAAGTGACCATTAGATTAGCCATCACCTATTCACCCCCCTCTAAGTGATTTACAAGATGTCCTCTCAATTTCGCCAGACAGATGGCAACGCGCACAAAACACAGATTCAACAAAAATCGAGTCTCCCCGAGGGTCGCGCCTCTTCAGCAAGGCCAAGGCTGTGCCTAATTAAATAGGTAGAGGGCTGTGTCTTTATCTCAAAGATCGCGTTCCTCCAAGAGCCGCGTTTCTTCAGCAAACTAATAGATGCGTCCCCACTCCAAGTGAGGACTGCGTCTTTTAAAGCAACATGATCCTTACGTCTACAAGACTTGCATTCAGTCTTTGCTTCTGCGAATCAGTTCAACACTATACTGGCACAAGCAGACGACTGTTCACCCCTAGTTTAAAGTACACCAACAACTAGCTCAGAGCACTGAGGAGGTCTAGACCGCGTATCTAGACACTCGCCACGATCATGTCTGGCGGCTTCAAAGGGTTTTACAGTATATTCACGAAGACTATATTTCAGATGCGATTAAGCTCAGAGTATCTCAAATGATTGTCAGTCCAATCATGAGAAGTATGCATTCAACCAGAATCCAATGTACTTCGAAATCCGTCCCAGTCAGCCGCGGAATATCGAAAACTTTGGAAGGGGTTCTGTAGGCTGTCTAAAAATTACTGAAGACAAGTCATCCAAAAGCAGAATCCAAACTCCAGATGCAAGGTTAATCATGGCCACCAGCTCAGCACCAAAACGTGAGGGTTGAAACTCGCGTCTCAGCATCACTGCGAGGACCGTAGACGTGAGGGTTGAAACCCACATCTCAACATTATTGCAGTACCAAGACGCAGAGTCCAAAGCCCGCGTCTCATGCGAAGTTTGACGCAGAGCTAGAAACCCGCGTCCCTCAAGCATTACTTCAGTAGCAGAACACAAGGCTCAAAACCTGCGTCTCAATTATAACTGCCCTCATTACTGGGTCACTTACTGCCCACGTAGTGAGGGAGTTAACCCCCATTATGGAGTATTTTTAGGGACACGTTCACCCCCTGAAACCTCTATAAATTGCCCAATTTTGCTATGGAAAAAAAGGAGAAGAAAAGGGTCGAAAGAACGGGAAGGAAAAAGAAAAGAGAGAGTTCAACTCTTCTAACAACTTACTGCGTACAAGTTAGTTTTTTCCTACAATCTCTTTGAGATCACTGGTGGACAGAAGCTGTGTTACTTCGTCTACCATCCAAGGAGACTTCCCAAAAGGTTCTAACGTTCACCTGGTCAATGAAAAACAAGATTCACTTTCCACCGCCACATCAAGAACCCGGCACTAAATAAAGGGGAGACTCAAGTTTGAATATCTCCCCTCTTTGTAAGAGGATTATTGATCCGCTGTAACTTTCTTTACTATCAAATAAAGAATTTACTTCTCGATCTTTAATTTTTCCTCCACCAAATAATGCATTATTTTTATTGGTATTTCATAAAGGGGAAGAAAATTCATGTTTTATCTTTCAATTGGTATCTTTCAATCGATTTTATTTTCAATTGATATCTTACTCCCATTCTTTATGATGAAAAATACTTTATTTTGGTATATGTTAACATTTTCAATATTGGTATCATGTTTCATTTCAAATTGATATCTATATTGATATGAGTTATGTTTACCTAAAATAATTGGTTTTTACTCTCAATTTGATTTTTACTTCCAATTGGTATCAATATTTTCAATATATATATTTCAATTGGTATTAAAAACATACAATGTCTCATTTTCTATTGATATCAAGATTTACAAGACATTTTAAATTGGTATCAAGATATTTTCAATTGGTATCTTTTAGTATCTTAAAAATTTTATTTACTTTCAATTGGTATCTTAAAATTGTTTTGTCTATTTTCAATTGGTATCATAAATTGGTATCATGATATTTCGATGTATACCTTTATCATAAATTGATATATTTTTCAATTGGTATCACATTGTTTTGATATGTATTGCTTATATGCAAGGGAAGCTTAACATCTTTTCTATATATAGATTCATGTTGAGTGTATTTCATATTGAGGAGCTTGACCTCTCTTCTCTATGTTTTACACGTGTGTAGGGGAGCTTTACATCTCCTTTTATATATTGTATATTATGCGTTATGAGATTAGAGTTTAGTCATCTCTTTTTTATGTAATACATGTATGCAGGGGGAGTTAACTTTACGTCTTTCCTCTTCATGAATGTATATCGCATATATATCCTTCTTGTTTGATTTGACATAAAGGGAGAAATTTTTTTTGAGTTTATTTATGACCCTTTGTTGATGATTTGACAAAAAGGTGGAGAGAAATTTGGAGTTTATATATGCATGTTTATGCATGATTTCCTTGTTTTATACAAAAAGGAAAAAAGAAATTTGAGAGTTTTATATATGCATGTTTATGTCATTTATATGCATGTTTATTTTTTTTCCAATTGGTATCAGAGCATATATGTTTTGTTTTCAATTGGTATCAGAGCATATATGTTAATATGTGTTATTTGTTTTATGCATACATTGAATATTCTTTATTGTTTATTGTTATGCATGAGTTAAGGGGGAGCTTCTATAAAGCTTAACTTTAATCCATGCATATATAACTCCATGAGTTTTGTCATCATCAAAAAGGGGGAGATTGTTGGCCTAGAGGACCATCACTCTAGTTTTGATGATGATTAACTCATGTAGTTATAGTTTACTAATAATCTTGTGTTTAAATAGTTTCAGTGGTTGACCAAGATATTAGTAGGTTATTAGCTTCAACAAAGGAGTTTTGGGCCTTTCACATGTTGATTCAAGAGCTCGAGCGTCAAGATCGCATCTAGTACTCGATTGGAGTCAAGCTCGTTGGATCGCGTTTGGATCGAGTCGACTTGGAGAAGGAGTTCTACAAGAAGAACTCGGTTTATATTTAGTATATTTAGATCATTGTAAAGATTAGATAGTATTGATATGCTCAAGTTCACATACACACACAAATTTAAAGTTTGTTGGTTTTGGTTTTCGGTTTAACCGGTTTTTGGATTTCATGTCAAAAACATATATATATATATATATATATATATATATATATATATATATATATATATATATATATATATATATATATATCTTTATATGTATATTGGATTCTATCCACATACAATATGCTTCAAAGTTATTTCAATATCATGTTTTTGTATTTACATGAGTTTTGGAGAAAACGATTTTCCATTTCAAAATCCAAGTTTTGGAAAATACCGATTTTTGTATTAAGACTAATTTCCATATCACAAAATAGTTCAAATTATTTATAATATGTAATGAATTTTAGTCTCACATATTTGTATTTCAAAGATCTTATAAGAACATATTTTTGTGGAATTTATGTGTATTTTATGGATTTTTTAGAAGGTAAAAAGAAAAGTTTTTAATCCCTTAAATATAGTGACCTGGCCTTCTACCGGTCGACCGGACGGTCGACCGAGGCAGAAATCGGTCGACCGGTACGGTCGACCGATGTGCACGAACGTGCACAGGCCTTATAGGCTGGATGGCCGGTTGACCGGACCGCCAGAGAGCTCTGCTCTATGGAACTGGCCCTGGTCGACCGGGCGGTCGATCGGCAGAGAGCATCTGCTCTCCGTATCTAGGTCAGGTCGATCGGGCAGCCGACCGGTGGCTCAACGGTCATAAAAATGACCGGTTTCCAGTCAACCAGGCGGTCGACCGGAAGGGCATTCTGCCCTTTCCTGGCTGCCAACAGGCAGATTTTTGAGAGGGTATAAATACCCATCTCTTGAGATGGTTTCTTCATGATTTTTGAGAGCAAATTTTTTTTATCTTTCTAAGTGTTTAACAGCAAGTTTTAAAAGAGTTTTTGGGCTAAAAGATTTTATCTTTATTTTTTTAAGGGTTGGAAAATTCAAAGAAAAATAGAGTATTTGGGATATTGGTTTAGATCTTCATTTCTATCTTAGTCTAGTTGTTTTCCCAGGTATTTTTCTTTGTGTTTTGATTTTCAAACACCTTATATTCTCACACTTGAGCTATCTATCTATCCTATCTATTAGGATCTTGTTTGGTGAGAAAATCTGTTTGTGGTTTAGTGAGACCACCAAGAGTTGTAAACCTTCTTTTATTTGAGTTCCCTCTTGTGTAAAGGTGATTGTGGAGGTTGAGTTTGGCTGTGTTGGTATCCCTCTAAGTGAAGAGGTGATTGTTGGAGTGTTGGCTTTGAGCCTTATCCCTCTAGTGAGAGGTGATTGTTGTTTGACTAAGTGTCCATCCCTCTAAGTGAAGAGGTGATTGTTGTTGTGCCTTGCCTCTAGTATAGAGGTTGTTGTTGGTTGAGAGAGGAGTTGTGTACTCCATGTTTGTATTACCCAAATCATCAGTGGAGGTTCCTTGTGTGAGAAGTCCCGTATGGACGATATAGTGAAAATCCTTCTGTGTGAAAGTGGGGACGTAGAGCAGTGGCTGGAACCTCGAAACATATCTCAGTGTTTGCGATTGATCCACTATTCTAAACTCTCTCTCTCTTATATTGTGCCTTGCAATATTTTATATTATTCGTATCATGCTTATATGCTTGGTATTGTTTGTTGATCGTACACATATTTTGCATTCTTTTCATTACACTCCTACATTTATCGTGTAATAAATCTGCTAATTTCTTTGTCTTAAATGTCTATTTTGTAGAAGATAATAATGAAGAGAAAGAGGATTAAACTAAATAAATACCAGTTAAAATAATATTTAACTAGATCTATTTGGTTAGCTGAGGATGATCCTAGATCTAGTTAGAACAAATCAAGGATTGGGGCAAATGTTCAACTGAAGATCAGAGCAAATCAGAAAGATAACACCAAATAGAAACTAGTAAAATTTAGATTTCTATAAATCCATCTTGGTTAGCTAAATATCAACCGAGGATAATATCAAATACAGAGAGACAAATGGATAGAGAGAAGATCAACGGATGAGATGAAGCAAGTTTGACTCAGATTCTGACTAGATACATTTCAATATTTGAATCATAACTTTCGCTACCGAATCTCAAATGATGATTCAAGATGATCCAGAAAGAAGACTTACAGGGCTACAACTCTTATGTTGATCACTATTTCTAATTCTGTCATTTGATAAGTGATATTCAGTAATCAATACGCTAACAAACTGCAGATCAGAACTGAATATCCACATCAAATCAAGTTTGGAGATAAGAGGAGGATTCAAATTTAGAGATAGCCAGCTTTTTCTATCTTCATACTCCTCTAACATCTGCATTTCTTCTATAAATACTGCAATCTCAAAGGCAAAAGAACGACCAAGCAGAGAATAGAACTTAGGATAATTTGTAGTTTGTAACTTAAGTTTTTAGTTTTCTTTTTATGTAATTTTTATTTTCTTTATGTAACTGAGAGGAGAGACGACTTTCATGGAGGAATGAGAGCAAGCTTGTACTGCAGGTGACACCAGTGAAAGTGATCTCTTCTTTCATTATTATTCGAATCGAATCAAAGTTTCTTTTTCTTTCTTTGCTCTTGTTTTCTTTTACTCTCCTCTAATGTGTTGCAATCCAAGAGAATCCGATAGCCTCGAGACTGCTTAGCCGTTGCAAGTGCCCTTGATGGCCTATGGTCATGAACAACCCTTCTCTTGCTAGTATAGTTTGCCCTTTTATTCGTTGTGTAGATCGAGAATGGGGAAGATCCTATACGCTATGCTTGATTGCCTTCAAGGACAAGTAAGTCGTCGCAACGGATCCAAGGTATATGAGCACTGAAGAGGTAAGTAATTTTTAGGTTGTCTTTCTTTTCTTTATTCTTTAGTTTCAATATCACAATCTCCAACCTTTTTTATCACCCTTTTCAATTTCTTTATATATAATCCATTTTTTCATTTTTCCACCTTCTCAATCGACCACTTTCTGCCTAACTTCATTATAATTTATTTTTCTTTTCTTTTTAAGAAACTAAAGAAGAATTTAACCATCCTTTGTATCTTAAAGGAAAACTTACTAAAAAATCTTCCATCGCTAGTCCCTCCTTGTGGATCACGACCCGCATAGCCACTTGCCATTGCGGTAGAATTGAGCACTTGCACATCTCTATTTTTAAGTTCTGAAATTTTGTGTTTGTGTGCAGGTCCAACCTCAATCATGCACGGTACCCTTCTAAAACACATGCACTATATTGGCAGGCAGTTACAACAACGATAACTTTGTTTGATATGTGGGAAAACGGCTGTGGTATGGAACACAACTAAGTACTTCATTAGTTAGGTTAATAATAACCAACCAGACTAGTGACATATGATAGGTTACACATTCAGATATCAGTTGCTTATTTATAGTTGTGATAGCTGACTTTTATCTTCATTCATGTTGTTATGTAGTTATCCTTCAGTTGTTTGTTTATCATGTTATTTAGTTATCTTATGACTGCACTTTATCTTTTTATTATTCTGTGCATATTGTTTATATGCATGAGCTTTTCCCATTACACACACACTCACCAGGTCGCTTTCTGACGACCCTAGATTTGCACGTCCAGATATTGGACACTTTGTTTCTATTGTTCAGGTGTTCGTTGAGACCGTACGCTTCACGAAGAGCTGGAGCTTCTCCCTATTCGATTCTGGTATTCTTATCTTTCTTGCCTTCATATTATTTCCTGATTCTCGTTATATCAGATTCAATTGTTATTCCAGTCATTATTTATATGATATCATGCGTGGATGCTTATATGTGATATTGCAGTAATCATGATTTATTACAGTTAGATTTTTAGCTTGTTTCGAGTTATTTAAGGCTTAGCACGTATACGTGAGGGATTTTCCATGCGTATATGCATCGCCGACTCGTGTCGCGTCTCTGCTCCAGCGTATTTTGGGAAGCGGAGCGTGACAAATACCCTTACTAACTGATTCGGAGGAGGAGACAATCGTCCTTGCCGCAGAACTTAATGCACCGCTCGTAGCCGAAACTTATTCAGGTCAGTCGTATTTGAAGAAATACGCCGAGTTGGCGGCAAATCCGCCTGAACCTACTCTAGAGCCCACCAAGCCATGTACGAAGCATCCTGGGGAGAAGGAGAATGAGCTTCAGTATTCCAAGGCTTTCCCGAAGGACAACGCGGAAGGATCTTCAACACCTTACCGCTTTGATCTCCTCGCTTAACTGGCCAATATCTCGGCCAGGAACATCCTTTAATAGCTCCTAAGACTATCAAAATCAACAAGAGAAGCCCTGAGGGAAGCTCTAACTGATGCTGAGGTCTTTATTGCCCAGATCCTGGCTGAACCACAGGAGGAAGACGAAGAAGACTGCTTCCACTCCTCTCAAAATGCCCCCTGCATCACCTTCACGCCAGACGACATGCAGGTCAACGGTAACATGATAGGCCCTTGTACTTCACTAGGTATATTGGATCGTCTGGAGTGAGCCACATTCTGGTAGATCCAAGATTCGCGTTGAGCATTATGCCGCACCGGGTCATGCAGCACTTGGGAATCCCTACTCACCGATTGAGCGCCACCCAAACCACTATTTATGGTTTCAATTCCAATGGTACGCGTCCAATGGGGAAGATCAAACTTAAGTGTCATATGGGGACCTGACATCTGAAGTGACGTGCTATGTGATTGATGCTGACACTTCGTACAATTTTCAGCTAGGACGACCGTGGATTCATCGTAACTCCATCGTCCCTTCTATTTTTCATCAAGTCAAGAAGTATATTGATAGAGATGGAAAAGTTTGAACATTGATCGCCAAAAGGCATCTGTTTAAGGGGGTAGAGCACTACTTCACGGACTCCCTCCTATACCAAGATTCTCTGAAAATGAACGAGAATCGCCAATCAGAGGAACCAGACTCTGGTAATGAAGCTGATATTGAACCAGAGGCTGAGGAAGAATGTCTTCGGGAGCTGAACCTACTTATAACCAGCATTAATAAGCTCGATATCAATAACCCCGCCAATGATGTTGGCGAGTGGTATATTAATGAAGAATTAGATTTGGCTTACTTTTCTGTGTTTGCTTCTGATTCTGTGCCGTCGGACACTAATACTGATGTAGATAATGACCCCTGGTCGGCAATAGGTGCTCTGACATCATTGCATGTACTGGTGAAGTCATTCCTCACGACATATCAAGGCGTCAGTGATGCACAAGGATCTTTATTCATGGTCCTAGAAAGACGCAAAGGCCAAAGACCAATCCTTTTTGGAAGAGTCGAGTCCAAATCAATGACTTGTGAAGACTCTGAAAGCGAGGATGAAAACCCTCAATTCTCCCATTATAAGCCAAATGTACTCAGAATGATGGAGAACATGGGGTACGACCTAACAAATGGTCCTGGCTTGAACTTTGGCAAAGAAAGAAGAACACTCCTCCGATCCTTCGTTCCAAAAGAGAAAGCCCCTGATTATTATCATCAAACTCGCAGAGGGTTGGGTTATGTATAAACTCCAATCTCGTCGGATCTAAGTCAGAAGAGTCATTGTATCACTACCGCTCATCAAGCACGTCATCATGGAGTCAGATGTCAGTGTCGGTAACATCTTCAAAGAAATCTCGGTAAACATGATTTCAACAAGCCACCCGGAAGATGAAGATGAAGAAATGATCCAGTCAGATACAGATCCTTAGATCAAACACCTAAACACTCTCTGGAATATTCGCTTCGAACAGCGTGAACCACCTACAGAGGATAAGGTAACCCAGATCAATCTGGGAGGTGAGGCTAATCCTAAGCCCTCTTTATAAGCGAAAGCTTATCACCCTCTGAGAAGGAAGATCTAATATCTCTTGTGCGGGAGTATATAGATGTTTTTGCTTGAAATTACAAGGATATGCCTGGGCTTAATCCTCAAGTGGCTATGCATCACCTCAACGTTAATTCGGACGCGAAACTAGTCGAACAACCGTAGCGATAATTTCGTCCTGAAATAATAGAAACAATCCAGTCGGAAGTCAAGAAGCTTATAGACTCTGGTTTTATCAGGAGGAATAACATCCTGATTGGGTAGTGAATAGTTTCTAAGACCACATATTTCATACCACATCTTCACATTTATTTATATTAAATTTTGCTAATAATACCTCTCTTATATGTTTCTAGGTCCATGGCATAAAATGAAGAAGAAGACCCAAAATCACTATTTAATTGGTGATTAAAAACCTACAAATATAGCCGTTGACTTTGGAGGGCTATTTTGTTAAAATAAGGGGCCCAAAACTAAAAACTGGGACATGCAGCCGACAGGGGAACAAGCGGCAGCGCGCAGCAGGCGGCGATGCGCGTACCGCCCTAGTACAGCTGTGGCAACGTGCCAAGGTCGCGTTTCCATGGCTCAGGTGTGGAGCCGCACGCCAGGATTTGACACGCAGCTCCGTACCTGTACCCTGATGCCCCCTTTTGCCTATAAAAGCCTTGGATTTCCAGAGCTGAAGAAGGAGGAGTTTTGAAGTGTTTTTAGGTTAGTTTTTAGAGTTTTTTCCTTGTTGTAGTTTAGGGTAGTTTAGTTTAGTTCTTCTTCTTCTTCCTCCTTTGTATTTTTCATTTCTTGTAGATCTTGAGGAGAGAGAGTGGTACATGGTTGGAAAGTAAGAGTGCTTGTAATAGAAGGTGACAAGCTATGAAAGGTTCTCTCTTTACCTCTCTTTGTTTTCTTCTCTAACTCCTTTTACATGTTTAGTTAATTTTCTCTCATGGCAACTAACTACTAACCACTAACTTACTAACTTCTTACCTGATAATCCACATGAATCTGATAGCCTCTACTTGGCCTTGCTCTTGCAAGAGCCATTGATGTCTCATGATGATGGATTCTAACGCTCTGACATCCTAACTCTCTAACAAGATAATATTACTTTATTCCATGCTTGCTCTTGTTTAGTTTTGATGGTTTAAGTGTAGCTTGCACTTGTTTTGTTGAGTTTGGATGTGAAAGTTATCGTATGGGTCATGCTTTGAAACGCACTTGAACCAAGGACTAGTGATGGCCAAGGATACATGTGAGGCAACTATTACTAAGAGGTTAGCATGTTAGTGGAGCCATTAGTAGTTAGTAGCCATGAGTTTTCTTTATCTTTTTACTTTGTTTTAGATATATTTCAAAAAACACAAATATATTCTTTTCTATGTTTCCTACTTCTTTATTTTCACCGTACTCTTATCTTTTCATTCTTTGTTTTCTTTTCTTTTGATTCTTTAAAATGTAGAAGAAACTTTAACGTACAAATGAACATTTCGGTAAAGCTTCTATCGCTTCCCATCCCTGTGAATTCGACCCGTTTAGCCTCTATGCTATAATGGAAGTATCAAGGAACCCAAAGCACACGCACTTTCAATATTGATTTCAAAACATACACTTTTCGTGCACGGTTTCCCCCCGATCAAATTTGGAGCCGTTGCCGGGGATGGGAACGGTTTGAGTTCACGTTTTTGTTAACTTTTCTTCTTTGTTTTTTGGTGTACAGGTTAAAGTTTTAGCATTTTAGAAGTCCACACTTTCTTTGTGTGGTTGAATAAATTCTTGTATATTCTTATATTCTACTGCTACTTTTTATTTATATTGCTTGTGCGCTGTAATAATTTTAAGAACTAAAATACGGTAATTGTGAAAAATACCTAAGGGGGGGTGAATAGGTGTAAGTGCTAATCTAGAACTAAATGCAAAAACTAAGTGCGCTAAATGCAGAAGCTAATGTAAATCTTGCACAAACTTAATACAACACAACAAGTGTAGCCGAATTCCCCGTGAAGGGCTCTGGACTAACTCCTCTTGATTCCCCTTGAATGGGTTGAGTGCTATGTGAAGCTCTTGTTGGTTAAGTATAAGTTAGGCACACACACAATCAAGCCAAGCATATAAGGATGAATAGCAATATGAAATAATGCAAGGCAACACAAGCAAATAGATATGATATGGCAATACGAATTATGCTCAACACAAGCAAATATGATATGATGTTATGAATGATGTTTTGCACAAATAAATGAGAGAGAGTTAGAGAGACAAGTGGATCAAACGCAAAGGCCAAGATATGTTTCGAGGTTCGAGCACCTTGCTCTACATCCCCGCCTACACCACCGTGTAGGATTTTCAATCCACTATAACGTCCACCGAGGACTCCCACCGAGGTAACCTTCACCGAGAAGGATTTTTACAACAAGGGAGTACCGAACTCCTCTCTCAAACAACCACCTCACAACCGAGGGGTAGGCCCGTAGCCGATACAACAACCAACCAACACCTCTACCGAAGAGGGTTTACAACCAACTCCACCTCTCACTAGAGGGAGCAAACCAATCACCCGATCACCTCTACCTAAGAGGGATACTCAAAGAATAAGGGTGTTTAGAACAAGTGGTTCCAAAGACCACAAACTCAAACTCTCTTTCTTTTCTCTTTTTCCACAAAACAAATGATCCTAATAGATTAGGATAGTATGATAGCTCAAGTGTGGAAACAAGGTGTTTTTGGAAACAAGCAACAAAGAAAAACTACTAGGGAAATCTCTTGTAAATGATAGAAAATGAAAATCAATACAATCTCCCAAAACCCTAGTTTTCTTTGATTTTTCAAAAACCCAAAACAATACAAAGATGAATCTTTTTGGCACAAAACTCTTTTTAAAACTCTTTTTAAAACAGTAGAGAAAGTATGAAAATTTTGTCTCTAAAAACCTTGGCCAAAAACCCAAAGAGATGGGGTTTATATAGGCCAAACTAGAAACTAGCCGTTAGGCTGATGTGGCGGCCTGACAGCTGACGGTCGACCGGCCCGGTCGACCGCCAACGGTCAGAAATGTGACCGTTGGGCAATCACGGTCGACCGGCCACACGCCCGGGCCGGTCGACCCAAACAAACAGAGAGCACTGCTCTCAGACCGGTCGACCGTCCGGGTCAACCGTCCCAAAGCTGCCAAACGTGCACAGATTTGTGCACGTCGGTCGACCGTCCCGGTCGACCGACTTCAGCCTAGTCGACTTGGTCAGTTGACTCAGTCGACTGGTTGAAGCCTGGAACAGAATTCTGGGTCAGAAAAACAGTTTAAAAATATTTTGAAAAATCTTTTAAGTCTTCTAAAAATCCACAAAACTTGTTTTAACATTTTGTATTGAAACACAAACTTGTGATAAAAATTTCAAGACATATATCAATCATATCAATTCATTTTAGAGTCTTGCAAATTTTATCAAAAAAAAACTTGTATTTTTATCAAACTTGATTTTTCAATACATGAATAGGATAGTCAAAATAAGGTTGTCTAGCAAGTTTAAGCAGTATGTATATCTAAACATATCTATATACATAGAAATAAAGTAAACTTGTTTTGATCTACTATTCATGAAAACCAAATCCAAAACATGAAAACGTGTGTGTTTGTGCACTTGAGCATATCAACTATACTAAGCTTTACAAATGGATCTAAACACACTATCTAAACTATGGATACCTAATTCTTCTTGATGATCTTCATCTTCAATTGACTTGCTCCAAAACTCCATCCATGAGCTAGGCAATGTGTGATCTTGAAGCTTTGGCCCTGGAATCACTATGAAAAGCTTCTAAACTCCTTGTTGAAGCTAATCACCAACTAACATCTTGGTTAATGATCTGAAACTTAAAATCACAAGAATATTAGTAGACATAACTACATGAGTTAATCATCATTAAAACTAGAGTGGAAGGCCTTTGGGCCAACAAATTGAATGTTTTAAAAAATTTAGACATTTGCATCTAGGCACGTGTTGATTTCAATTCCAATATATTGTATTTTGTTCTTGTGTTGTTGTGATCTTAACGGAGGTGTACATATTGCATTGCATATAGTTGGACAAACACGTGGGTGATTTTACCTCTTTGTGTTCATTCTTATCTATTTACACACTTGCACGAACTGAACTTAAGGGCAAAATCCAATACAGCATAAGGTGGGGAAGTCATTACCTGATCGGTCACATATTTGCATATATATTGTCACATTACCATGTTTTTATCTTAAATCCTTTTAATAAGTCTTATTTTTTCTTTATAAAGTGCAGACCCATTGCTAAAGGAAAGAGAAGAGAAACAAGCCCAAAGCCCATCAAATTCTGATTTAATTCAGAATTAATTCGAAATCAGAAAATCAGGGCAGATCATGAAAAATCAGAGAGGTTGAAAATCGGTTAAAATGAATCTTCCCAAATCAAGTGGTTAAAGCCAAAGATCAAATGCCGTTTCATCAAATCCAGGAGCTGAAACGGAAAACTAGCAAGGGATAAAGTGTATCACCAAACAAAGGAGACACACCAACCAGGTGTGGCCACTTGGCCACACCATGGCCGCGGAAACGCAGCCAATGCCATGTTTTCGCGGCTTTGTTGTGTTTATTGGGGAGCGTTTGCTCCGCCTATCTTCGTACGCCCTCCCCTTTTGGTTTTTGCCTATAAAAGGCAGGTTTTGCACTGAAAAATATAGCAAAGACTAGGATTAAATTTTTTATTCATATTTAGAGTTTTAGGAGTATTATTAGATAGCTCTGAGAAGCTGTATCTCATCTTTATTTTCAGTTTAGACCAGTAAGGAGAGAAGAGTGGAATTGAGTGCGTAATTCATCCTTGAAGTGATAATCAAAGGAGATTCATCTTGCTTATTCAACTCGACTCAATTCGGTATGTCTATGTTTGATTTTCATTCTTATATTTGTTTTATTTTTATCATGAGTAACTAAACTATCTTCTGGGCTCACTAATCAATCTCTTCTACCTCCTTTCTCTTGATCAATTTTTATGAAGGCAATTTTCTTGAATCATAATAATGCCTGAGTTAAACATTGTTCTTGAAATCACATGAGGATGTTTCTAGTTTAAACTTGGACATTCAAAGCACAAATATTTTTAATCGTTATTATTCCATACTTGCTTCTTTGCGCTTGATGGTTTAAAATTTATTTTTATGTTGTGTTAAGAAAGACCTTAAGATTTAAACCAAACCATCTTATTTGTTTTTTGAACATGCCAAAGTGTTCTTGAGATAAATAAGTAGTTGAGTAGAAGATTAGTGAGCCCAGATCTTTGTCCTATATTAAAAAACAACTAAAAAAATCTTCAACATTTTTTAAACATCACCTTTTCCAAAGCCTTCTCTAAGTTTTCAAATTTTCTTTTAATCATTTCCTTACTCTTAATACTCTTTTTCAATATAAAAAAAGAAAAGCACCAACACCATTCTTGTTATTTTAACAATTCATCAAAAAGCTTCTATCGCATTCCTCCTCCTGGACAACGACCCGTTAGCCCAAAGTTAGACGGTAATTCTCATTGCTTTTATTTGCAATCAAATTTTTGGCGCCGTTGCCGGGGAGGGAACGGGTAATTATTTTCTAATAAGCTTGGTGTCTTGTTTCAGGGATGTTAAGGAATCAAATTTAGCACTGAAGCTTTGCAGGAGAAGGCTTGTTATTCTGTGCCCCTACTCTCGAAAGTAGGAAACATAATTTCAAGAAATTGTAGCACAAAAGCTTGAGATTTTTTTTGACTACTAAAAACTTTTTTTTTGCAGGATATATTGCTTGAAAAAGAGTTTTTGTGTGTTATTTTTTTTTTGCTATATCTCATATTCACACTCCCATTTTTAATCCACAGTAATCTGATTAATTGCTAATTGCTTAGAAAACATTCAGACTTGCATTATAGGCATTTGTGTAATTACGTTTCTTTTACGATTACTGTTGAAGATAGCTGGAGACAAGGTACGTATACATAGCATATAGTTATGAAACATTCTTGGGTGATGTTTGCTTGTGAACGTTACTTTTCTATATCTTGCACACTATGCGCAATCAATTTTAAGGGCAAAAGCCAAATTAAGATAAGGTGGGGAAGTCATTACCCTTCTTTAGCCACAAACCATCTCCAAGTACGCACAACCAAGCTTAATTTAAAATCTGATAGACGTTGGTCTTAGGGACATATCGAACTCATTAGGAGATTATCCTAAGGGGGAAGGTGTTAGAATTTGATTCCCGCAAAATCATTGTTTAAGGAAAGGGATTGAGAGGCGAAACCCCGAAGGCTGATGGTTTGGCTTAATTAGGCCCGTCGCTTGTGCGCGGATACCTCCCACCAATCTTTCCCTGACCTGGTTGATTAGCTTATGGTCAAAGTCTGTATTATACCTCCTGTGGACAATCAACCAGTTAGGAATTTTCTAGGTCAAGGTTACCTTAGACTAGGGTTGGTTGTTTCCTCTTGTAGACTATTGGTGAACTTGTTTGTGATTGTGTTTGTGTATGCAAGTGTGGCCAGTGACCCTAATTCATCTAGGTTAACTAGAATCACATCACCTCCCAAGTTCGAACCAAGACCAGATTCGGTTATGGCTCAACCGACATCTTTGCATGATAGGTTTTATCCCATTAGAACCTCACTTCCGTCTTGCATCCAACTTCCATCGGTTGGTTAATACAATTTTGAGCTCAAGCCTCAGTTCATCAAGACACTCCCCAAGTTTCATGGTTTAGAGTCGAAGATGCTTATTTCTTCATAAGATTTGAGGAAGTATGCTTAATGATGAAATCCCTTACCTTGTAGATGATGCTATTAGGTTGAGATTTATTACATTCGCTCTAAAGGACTTAGCCAAGAAATGGCTTTATAGCTTAGCGGCCAGCTCTATCACATCCTGGAATGTTTCATCAGGGTCTTCTTGAAGAAATTCTACCCAATTTATAAGACCGCTCTCATTAGGAGAACATCATGCAATTCAAGTAAGAACCTAGTGAACCGTTTTGGAGGTACTTTGAACGCTTCAAAGACCTGCTTGTCCAAGTCCTCATCATAGAATAGAGAAATGGCAACATTGCCAAATTCTTATGACCGTATAGACTACTCTCCAAGACCCTCTTAGAAATCATGTGTCAAGGGGGATTCTTAAAGAAAGATGAGAATGAAGGATGAGATTTATATGAGGATCTAGCTGAAAAGACCATCTAATAGTAGTGAAAGCTCTAGAAATTCAAACTCCATCTCTTTAAAAGGAGGTCTCCATTCAATTGAATCATCCATAGCTAACGAGGTTAGAATTGCAAACCTAGCGAGAAGATTGGAAGTTTTAGAAACTAAGGAACCAAGTCTAGTCAATCAAGTTAGCCCAACCAATTTCCAACTCCGGCTGTACTTACTGTCAAGCCATGAATCATGCGTTTGAGAAGTGTCCTATGTTTCAAGCTCAACAACACTTTTCAGAATCGATGAATGAGGCCTTTTCAAGGCCGAACAATAATCCTTACGCACCAACAACATACAATCCTGGCTAGAGAAATCACCTGAATTTCTCATGGAGCCAAAACAACAATGACTCATGATCAAACCATGCAAGCTACTTCCATCATTCCAATAATTCTTCTAATCATCAACCAAACTTTTCCAATCACCATCATTATTCTCCCAACCATCCGCCCAAAATTTCAAACTATCAACAAAACTTTCCCAACCAAGCTCCACAATCTTCTTCCAGAATCCTCAACTAGATAGGATAATGACTGACTTTGAAAGAGACATGGAAAGGTACACGAAGAACCAAGATTCCCTCATGCAAACTATACAGAGGCTAGAGGTTCAAATGAGCCAATTAGCCAATCCACATAATGAGAGAAAAAAGGGTGCCTTGCCTAGTCAGCCAATAATGAATCCTAGAAATTCGCAACAAGCTCATTGAGAATCAATCATTGAATCAATGTAGTGTTGTTCATACAATGAGGTCGGGAAACAAAGTTGATAATCAAGTGTCAACACCTTCTAAACCCATTCAGCACAACCACACTCATGCATCCACCTTATCTATTCCTAGTCCGTCCAAATCTGACGAATCTGGAACAGATAAGTCAACCAGTCATGTGCATCAGCCTATAGTACCATTTCCTAATAGGCTGAAAAACAACAAGTAAAATCCACACATGGATAAGATAATTGAGATCTTCAATCAAGTGAAGATAAAATGTGCCACTTCTTGATGCCATCCACAAGTCCCATCCTATACAAAATTTCTTAAGGACATGTGCACCAAGAAGAGAAAAACTAATGTACCCAAAAACAGCCACTAACATTAGTGAGCTACTGTCGGGTATGATCCCCGTCAAGTACAAGGATCTGGGTTGTCCCACCATTGCCTGCTCCATAGGACAATCCGAGATTAGTCGTGCTCTCCTTGACTTGAGAGTAAGTATCAACTTGCTTCCATTCTCAGTTTATCAACAAGTCGGGTTGGGTGATCTTAGTCCATGTCGAGTCACTATCCAACTGGCTGACCGTTCAGTGAAAGTTCCCATAATGATGCCCTTATCTAGGTCGGGGAGTTTATCTACCTCGTTAATTTCAAGTTCTAGAGACACAACCTGTGTCCAATCTTGGGGCTCAAACTCCAGTTATCCTAGGGCGACCATTCCTTGCTACTGCCAATTCCATTATCAATTGTAGGAATGGGTTCCATGAGGTAACCTTTGGGGACATGACTAGAGAAGTCAATGTCTTCAACCTAGAAAAGCAACCCTTTGATGTTGAGATCAAACAGAACTTGACAAGTGAACATAGGGAAGAATTAGAATTAAAAACTGAATGTGATTTTGAGTTAGAATCTGATGACTGAACCTTGATCAGGTTGTCGAGTCTGCTGTGAATTGGGCCTCGAACCCTATTTCACCAAATGTGGAGCCAACTAATTTGACTCATGCTTCCAATGAGCTTTCCCCTTCTTTAGAATTGAAAGCCTTACCTGCGCCTCTCAAGTCCGTCTATCTAGGCGAACAAGAGACCTTTCCTGTCATTATTGCCTCCCATTTAAATGATGGGAAAGAAGAAGATCTTAAAGTAATTCTGAGAAAACATAGGGAAGCCACTGGTTGGACTATGACTGATCTAAAGGGATTGAGTCCAACCATAGTTCAACATCGCATTCATCTCAATGAAGACGCGACACAAAAAAAGACCCGCAGCGTAGGTTAAATCCTATAATGCAAGAGGCTGTTCATGCTGAAATTGTGAAACTCTTAGACAATGGGGATCTATCCCATTTCGGATAGCAAATAGGCCAGTCTTGTCCATGCGGTTCCAAAGAAATCTGGTTTCACCGTAATGGAAAATGACAATAAAGAGTTGGTCGAAACTCGACTTCCTATGAAAATTCGTGTTTGCATTGACTATAGGAAGCTTAATGCAGCAACTTGTAAGTACCATTCCCGCTTCCCTTCATTGATCAAATGCTTGAACGATTGGCTGACCACAACTATTACTGTTTCTTAGACGGTTACTCGGGTATAATCAGATTCCTGTTGCTCTTGAGGACCAGAAAAGATTACGTTCACATGTCCATTTGGACATTTGCTTATCGTTGAATGCCTTTCAGCTTGTGCAATGCCCCAGTAACATTTCAACGTTGCATGTTCGACTCAATATGACCCATACCTTCAATCTTATGACCACAATTTTCAAATAAGTTCAACTCTTCACAAAGTCAATGGGGATTCACCTACCCCGAGTTAAATTTTCAACCATCTTGTCCTCAATTTCCACAAAATTCATTCCCGATTTTGATTCATATACTCCTTTTCCCGAACCACTGGTTAAAGAAAAATCATCATTGGAAAGGAGTTTGGAAGAAGTGATAGGGACGCAAAAATAATTTGAAAAAATGGCAGCCCATCATGTTCACAAAAATTTTCAAAATTCATGCAGTTCTTTTCCAGAACGACTCAAAGGAAAATCATTGTAGGAAAAACTATGGAATTTGTGCAAGAGACCGAGCGCTTCCAAATGTTCATACGACTCACGAATCATGTCATTTTAGAAATTCAGCTTCAATTTCATCATACCAACCTGAACTTGACCAACATCAACCTCTTGATAGTTTGGCAAGTTATCCATTTCCTGAAATGAACTTGAAGTTGAATGTGAACCGGAGTTTCAATTTAGCAATTCAAGTCTAATCCTTGAATCAATATTGACTCCTGTAGTGTTACCTGAACTAAGTAACGTTCTTGAGCCAGTTTTGATTCCCATAATTTCTGAAACTGAATCGATCATTTCACCCCATTCACATTCCTTCCGTGGACGAAAATCAAGATTCAATTTCCTTACATCATTTTGAACTTGCCCAAAATTTTGAGAACCACTTACATTTTTAGCAAGTTATCTTTTTCTTGAAATTGAACTTGAGCTTGAAAGTGATTCTGAACCTCAAGCTGGTGACTCCATTCCACTCTTTGATTCAATAATGACTCCGGTATCTTTATTAGATTTTTTTCTCTATTCTGGAGTCAACATTGAATCCTGTACTAGTACACTGTGAAATTGAATCACAAATATCTTATGATCACACTTCAGTGATGACAAAAGTGTGTGAACATTAATTCTTTAATTTCGACCCCATTTTTGAACCAATTTTAACTCTCACCTTTGAATCTCGACTTGATATACGTCAAATTTCCGAGTCGGTATTAGTTTTTGTTCCTGTTCCATTTGAGTCCAAATCAATCATCTCTCAAAATCACACTTCATTGTTGGACAAGAATGTTGAAGAAAATGACTCAGTAATTTTTTTGAAAATTAGAAATTGGATGGGGGTAATTTTTTCAATAAGATCATACAGTTTTCCAGCATTTTACTAGGTCGTATTAAAGAGATTAATAAAAGTGGGTTCCGTGAGCGACCACATTATCTTAATTGGGTAGCAACGCTTGGCCTAATCAGACCACTATCAGAACCACCACCATGAGGTAATTTTCTATCTCTTCCTATTTGTTTCATGTATATACACATTCACAATGCATTTAGGGCAATGCATGAGATAAGTGTGGGGAAGGATTTACTAACATAGCTAGTTTTACATTTTCTTTCTTTTACACTTCTTTTTAGAAGCTTTTTAAAATTTTGTTTTGTATAAAAACTCTTTTCTTTTCTTTTTACAAAACTTTTTTAAATAAGAGAATAGTTTTGATTTATTTTTAAGAAAATTAGATTTTCTTAGGAATTAGGAAGACCTAAAATTATGAATTTTTAAACCAAGTCAAAATAATAGATCTTATTTAAATTTTAGGATAAGAAAGTAAGATTGGAAAGATAATTTGATCTTAAATTTTTTGCCTTAGATTTATGCACTTCACACTTACACAATTTTTGAGATTGAAATAAAGACTGAAAATGCCATAAAAATTAAATATATGAAAAAATGATAACAAAACTACTTATTGAAGTTGGGTAATTATGCCTCAGGAAGCATGATTATTCAGACCTAAAATGGTGGACAAAAAAATAAAATAATCCCCTTTAGTTTTGTGGCCTTATTTACTCGAGCCCTTAAGTCCAAGGGATGTTTTCGCATCTGGTGCCTTAAAACTATCTGGTTTGGGAGTTACCGGCCAAAGGCTCACTACCCGGGTAAGCTAGAAAGCCTATGAAAACTAAGGGAAGAAAAAAAGAAAAAATTTAAATAAATGGCATGAAAGTTTGAGTCAATATTCCAAAAATCTTCGCTGTTCACAAAGTGCATATTTTTTAAGAGTTTTATGAAAGATCAAAGAATCAATTCAATTTTAAATTCTTACATTTAATTTATAATAAGATTTTACATTTTGACTTAGTTTAAGGAAAAATAATTTCTGGCTAACGCATGACCTTGGATCACTTATATTTTCGCAGAAATATTTCAACACTTTCTCTATTTTAAAAATGCATTTTTAAATACTAACATTTGATTTCTTTCTTTCTTTATGGATTTGTGGGTGTAATCCGCTGAAAACCCTCAGGAGAAAAAACTCCTCCTCTAGGGAAAACCCAGAGGTTTAACGGCTTGTTGCACATGCTCAGTGCAATTGCATCACCTGCGAAAATGGTATAAAAATTTACTTAATTTTTTTTTGTTTTTCTCGGGATGAGCAAAAGATATGTGTGGGGGTGTGATTAGTCTCTAAAACTGCATATTTCATATCACATATTCATATTTATTTAATATTAAATTCTGCTAATAATACCTCTCTTGTATGTTTCTAGGTCCATGGCATGAAATGAAGAAAAAGACCCAAAATCCCATTTAATTGGTGATTAAAAGCCTACAAATATAGCCATTGACTTTTAAGGCCTATTTCGTCAAAACCAGGGGCTAAAAACTAGAAATCGGGACATGCAGCCGACAGGGAGACAAGCGGGCAGCTCGTAGTAGGCGGCGTTGCGTGCGCCGCTCTGGTACAGTCGCGGAAACGCGGCCTGAGCCGAGTTTCGCAGCTCTGGTGTGGAGCCGCGCGCCAGGATTTCACGCGCGGCTCTGTACCAGTACCCTGATGCCCCTTTCTCGTATAAAAGCCCTTAGATTTTCAGAGCTGAAGAAAGAGGAGTTTTGAAGTGTTTTTAGGTTAGTTTTTAGGGTTTTTTCCTTGTTGTAGTTTAGGGTAGTTTAGTTTAGTTCTTCTTCTTCCTCCTTTGTATTTTTCATTTCTTGTAGATCTTGTAATAGGAGAGAGAGTGGTACATGGTTGGAAGGTAAGAGTACTTGTAATAGAATGTGACAAGTTATAAAAAATTCTCTCTTTACCTCTCTTTGTTTTCTTCTCTAAACTCCTTTTACATGTTTAGCTAATTTTCTCTCATGGCAACTAACTACTAACCACTAACTTACTAACTTCTTACTTGATAATGCACATGAATCTAATAGCCTCTACTTGGCCTTGCTCTTGCAAGAGCCATTGATGGTTCATGATGATGGATTCTAACACTCTAACATCCTAACTCTCTAACAAGCTAACATTACTTTATTCCATGCTTGCTCTTATTTTGTTTTGATGGTTTAAGTGTAGCTTGCACTTGTTTTGTTGAGCTTGGATGTGAAAGCTATCATATGGGTCATACTTTAAAACGCACTTGAACTAAGGACTAGTGATGGCCAAGGATACATGTGAGAAAACTATCACTAAGAGGTTAGCATGTTAGTGGAGCCATTAGTAGTCAGTAGCCATGAGTTTTCTTTATCTTATTACTTTGTTTTAGATATATTTCAAAAATCATAAATACATTCTTTTCTATGTTTCTCACTTCTTTATTTTCACTGTACTATTCTCTTTTCATTCTTTGTTTTCTTTTCTTTTGATTCTTGAAAATGTTGAAGAAACTTTAACACACACGTGAACATTCCGGCAAAGCTTCCATCGCTTCCCGTCCCTATGGATTCGACCTGTTTAGCCAACATGCTATAACGGAAGTATCGAGGAAGCCAAAGCACACACGCTTTAAATATTGATTTCAAAACATTCACTTTTCATGCACGATTTCCCTCGATCAGGTAGCCAATATCGTCCTCGCTACCAAGAAAAATGGGAAGATCCAGGTTCGCATTGATTTTCGCGATCTAAATGAGGCCTGTCCTAAAGATGAATTTCCCCTTTTTGATCACAGATGTCATGATCGGCAACACGTGTGGGTTTGAACGGATGTCCTTCATGGATGGATTCTCGGGGTACAATCAAATCAAGATGTACCCTGATATGAAAAGCATACATTTTTCAGGACGCCATTGGGGGTGTATTGCTATACTGTCATGCCCTTCGGATTAAAGAACGCGGGATCAACATACCAGAGAGCTATGAATGCAATTTTTCACGAGCATATACGCAAAACAGTGGAATGCTATGTTGACGATATTGCAGTAAAAAGCCATGCCAAAGGCGATCACATCGCAGATCTGAAGACAATATTCGATATCATGCAGGCACATCAGTTAAAAATGAACCCCACTAAATCTTTCCTGGGGGTAGCCAGCAGTAAATTCCTAGGGTTTGTTGTTACACTAAAGGAATCCACCTTAACCCAGAGAAAGTCCGTGCTATCCAAGAGATGCAACCTCCAAGGAATCTTAGGGAGCTTAGAGGATTACAAGAGCGATTAGCATATATCCGGAGGTTTATTTCAAATCTCTCAAGAAGATGCTAACCCTTCACCAAACTAATGAAGAAGGGCATTTCATTCATTTGGAACGATGCTTGACAACAAGCGTTTGAGGAAATCAAGCGGTACCTCACGCAGCCACATGTCCTTACAGCTCCTGTGTCAGGAAAACCTTTCCTGATATACATCCGAGTGATGGATCATTCTTTAGGAGCTTTGCTAGCCCAGAACAATAATCAGGGACACGAGCAGGATATCTACTATCTGAGTAGAACTATGATCGGAGTTGAACATCGGTACAATCTATCGAAAAGGAATGTTTGGCATTGGTATTCGCTGTCCAGAAAATACGACGCTACTTGGTGGGCCAAACTGTACATGTCATATCAAAAGTTAATCCTTTAATTTTGCTTATGACAAAGCCGTCATCACTAAATGGTCGATTGACAAAATGGGTCATATTGCTTTCCCATTATGAGATGCAATTCCTGTCGCAAGCTGTGAAGGGATAGGCGGTGGCAGATTTTCTGGCTGAACATCCAGATCCAAGGGCGACCAAACTTTATGAAGATCTCTCAGACGAGGTCGCTGAGGTTTGCTTGATCCAGACATCTTTCGAAGGACAGGTGTGGCAACTCTTCTTCGACGGTGCATCAAGAATGGGTCCGCGAGGAAATGTCATAGCAGGAGTAGGGTAGTCCTCGTCTCCCCACAGACTATGTAATCCATCGTGCATTCTCATTAACTGAGCCATGTTCCAATAATGTAGCGGAATACAATGCTCTCTTGATCGAGATGCAAATCGCCGATGAGTTGGCGTTAATAATCTCTAAGCATACGGTGACTCTAAGCTCATCGTTAACCAAGTTCGTGGGGAGTACGAAGTCAGACATGAAGACTTAGTACCCTATTATAATGCAACTATCTACATGGCCAAGAGGTTCAGAAACTTTTTCATTGACCATGTACCTCGCCAGCAAAATGCACATGCAGATGCACTGGCATCTCTCGCTACTTCCTTGACTCTTCCATCCGGAGTAGTAGAGAAAATACTCGTTTATAGTCATGACCTGTATTGCCCAAGATTCACTTTTAAAGACCACCAAAAGCCGACAAGAGACCGTCAAGTCAAAGAAGCTCTAGAGACTTCAACAGTTCCAGAGCTTCGGGATTGGCGATTCTCGTGCATCTACTACGCATTGTATGATATCTCTCCTAATGACCCCAAAGAGGCAGCTGCCATTAGAAGGAAAGCCTCTAAATTCTACTATATTGCGATCACGCGAACACTATATCGCCGATTACATGACAGATCCTTCTCCGCTGCCTATAAAATAAAGAGGCACAGGAAATACTCAGAGAAGTGCATGATGGTATGTGTGGAGCTCATCAGCCTGGTCCGAAGCTTGGAGATTGACTCCGAAGACCGGGGTATTATTGGCCAAAGATGATCCATGACACCATCGTTTACGCCAAGAGATGTCACGCCCGTCAGGTCCATGGTGACTTCATCTACAAGGTACCAGGACATCTTCGCTTTACAAATTCTTCTTGGCTATTTGAAATATGGGGAATGGACATGATTGATCCTATCAGTCCACCTTCATCCAAAGAACATCGGTTCATCTTAGCTATAACTAATTACTTCTCTAAATTGGTTGAAACTATTCCTTGAGGGAGGTAAAGACATCTGACTTGATCAAATTCGTTAAACATCATGTCATTTACCGCTTTGGCGTGCCAGACTTATCCATGATAATGGACCCCAGTTCATCAGTCAAGCCTTTCAAAGGTTCTGCAATAAGTTCAGAATCCAGAATGTGTCTTCAACGACATACTATCCAGCCGCTAATGGTCTTGTAGAAGCTTTCAATAAGACTATTGGAAAACTTCTCAATAAATTCTTCTCGAAAAGCCAACGAGACTGAACGACAAATTATGTGAATGCTTATGGGCTTATTGCACAATGGTCCGAACCCCGAGGAAAGCTACACCATTTTCTTTGGTATATGAATGTGAAGCTGTACACCCATTAGAAATCCAGATCCTATCTCTACGCGTCGCCTTGACAACAGAGAAGACAAATGAGGAGAAGCATCGACTGCGACTCCAGGAGCTGGAGGCTTTAGATGATAAACGCCTGCAAGCTCAACAGCAAATCGAGCTCTATCAAGCTCAAATTACCAGAGCCTTCAACAAGAAAGTCAAGGAGCGGACTTTCGAGAAAGATGACCTTATCTTAGCCGTCAAAAGACCCATGGTGATGATGCATAAGACCAAGAAAAATTTCAGCCCAAATGGGAAGGACCATTTGTAGTGGAGTCAGTCTATTCAAATAAGCATACCGCCTTATAACTCCAGACGGCGATATGCTCATGATGCCAACCAACAGCAAACTCTTGAAGAAATACTATCCTTAATAGCATTCTTCTCCTGATCAGGTTAATACTACACCTCTGATCAAAACTCCAGATCTAAGATATTTGGAAGAACGCCAAAGAAAAGCTTCTTACTTCCTTCACTGGATCACATCTCGATGGGTCAGTGTTGAGCCGATCGAGCGATGGTTACATCATGATGCATGATTTAAACATTGAAGAAGAAACAAAATGCAAAACTTTTATTTTAGCCTTGTTACTCTTTTCTAGTGTATATGGACATCCAACGCCTCTGATGGCTAAGGATAGAGGAAAATGTTGGCTTCTAATTCCAACATAAGTCTTTGACAACTCATCATGTTAAGGGAATAGCATGGCTAGCCCAACTCAAATAGTAGTTAGTAAAGGCATACCAAATCTGTTGATAGCTGAGTGTTTGCTAAAAATCCTAAGGGACTTGGTCCCATCCTCTCCTCCAAAATCTCCTACCAATTCTCTTCCAAAGAATGGTAGGGCCACAAAAATACCTGTGTTATTTCTCCAACGAAAGAAGCTGGGACTTGTCACGTTAATAGTAAACCTCTGACAAGCCAGATTTCTCGATCCCCAGTGGATTCAGTCAAGTTAATATTAAACCCCTGACAATGAAACTCATTTAAAATCCCTGTTGTTATGTTAATATTACACCTCTAATGGCGAATCTCCCATGTCACTAGAAAATCGATTATTGTTATTGTTGGCCCAAAAGGTTACACTCTCTATTTGTATAAGTTTTGATGATAACAAAACACATAGAAGCTATTTGGTACTAATAAGTTATTTTAGAATGAGTTTCAGGTTTGTACAAGTCTTGATGGTTTCAAAGCATGTTGATAGGTTGATGGCGTAAGAGAACTCTTTTATAGGAGAGGAGGCTCTAGCTCGGCAACGTGGTTCAGAGACTTCCTTCTTTAGTTTTTATATTTTAGTTTGTTAAAGGATAGTGTATAGTGTTGAAGCTCAAATTCCCCACACACACAAATTGCACTTGATTTTCAAAAAGATTATTATTTTTCTCTTGTATAAAAATATTTTAATATGCCTATTTCAGTAATTGCAAACTCTATTTTATGTAGTGTACTAAGTCTTGACAAAATTAATTTTTGAAAATTAACATATCTTCAAAAACATTCTTCAAAGAAAACTGTTTTGACCTGTTGTGGTCGACCAGACGGTCGACCGACTTTGTTTCAGGTCAGAACGGTCGACCGTGCGGCCGACCGCAGTTCTGACCGTTGGGTGCGTGCATGTGTGCACGTTACCCGGTCGACCGGGCAGTCGACTGGAGCCTATATCGGTCGACCGAGCTTCGGCCAACTGACAGCACCCTAGTCTCTGTTTGGGACGGTCGACCGGGCGATCGACCGTGGGCTGGCAACGGTCAAAAGTTTTTGAAAACCGGTCTACCGGCCGGTCGACCGTGAGCGTTTTCTCAGCCTAAACGGCTTTTTTTTAAAACACGTTTTAAAACGTGTTTTTATTCTTCAAACGAGATTTATGGCTGGTTTTGGGTTTAATCTTTCCTGTTTAATCAAAATTATAGTTTACCTTTAAATCCCTACCTTTTTCCTATAAATAGGGGTGATTACGGTTGAGGAGAATTACAATAATTTTTGCGAAAAGAAATCAAAGCTTGAGTCTCTTTAAAAGAAGTTTTGCTCTCAGTTTTTGTGCTCAAAATTCTAATTTTTTTCAAAAGTTTTTGATCTAAACTCTCTTCAACTTTATTTTATTTTTCACTTACAAACCTTGAGCTTCAATCCTATACATTATTCTCTAGGGTTTTGTAAAGAAAAGTTTTTCAAAAGAGAGTTTGTGGTCTTTTGATCACCAAGTGATTATTGTATTTGTGGTTCCACTACCTCTGGATTAGAGGAGTGTGATTGAGGAGTTGGGTACTCCCTAGTGGTTGTAATCCTTTGTGGAAGTTCTAGTGGATCGGAAATCCTTCTGGGTGAAGGCGGGACGTAGAGCTGGGTGCTCGAACCTCGAAACAAATCTCTGTGTTTGCGATTATTTTACTTGTGTTATTTACTTGCTCTTGCTTTTCATTCATTCATATATTGTCGATCAATACTCTCACAACAAGATTGCATTGCGCACCTCAAACTCTTATTTAGAGGAATCACGAGGAAGGAGTTCAGAGCCCTTCACGGGGTATTCGGCTTCTAATCTTTCTTTGAGTGATCGTTGCATCATCGCATTTTAAATTTGTGCATTGATTAGCATTATCACCTATTCACCCCCCCTCTAGGTGATTTCAATTGGTATCAGAGCTAGGACTCTAGTTTTTAGCTTCACATCCTTAGAGAGATCCTAAAATTTGCTAATCACTATTTTCATATCTTCTCTCATACACTAGTAAAGATGGCCGATAACATTAAGACCCCTCCTAAATTTGATGGACTCAACTTTCCCATATGGAAAATTAGGATGAACATTTTTCTACAATCTCTAGGTAGTCTAGTTGCTAAGTCTTTGACCAAGCCTTTTAGTAAACCCGAAGGTGAGGAGGACACTTGGTCCGAACTTACCTCCAAGGAATTTGATGCTAATTCAAAGGCTCAAATGCCCTACTTTTAGCTTTGAATGAGGATGACTTAACACGGGTTATCCATTGCCAATCTGCCTATGAGATTTGGCAACACTTATTGGTCACTCATGAGGGAACAACACAAGTCAAGAGAGCTAAAATAGATCTCTTATGTTCCCAATATGAAAGTTTTAAAATGTAAGAAAATGAATCTATTGATGATATGATTACTAAGTTTACTAAGATCACAAATGCTCTTTCTTCTCTAGGTGATGAAATAAGCAACGATCAAAAGGTGCGTAAGGTGATCATGCTCTTCCTTCATCATGGAAATCAAAGCTACCACCTTGAAGGAATTGAATGACAAAAACGAGATGGAGCTCATAAGTCTTATTGGAAACCTTAAGACTCATGAGATGGAGAAAAAGGCTAGAGAAGAAGTGGCGCCTCAAAAGAAAAAGTCTATAGCTTTCAAGTCTTCCTCCTCCAACTATGATGATGAAGAAGATGAAGAAGAAGATGATGAAGAGCTATCTCTTCTTGTGAGAAATGTAAAGAGAATGTACCGAAAGAATAAGCTCAACTATAGAAGGCGTTGGGAAGGGAAGGAGGAGAAAAGGATCATTTGCTACAATTGTCGGAAACCCGGACACATCATGGCCGATTGTCCAGATTTCAAGAAAAAGATATCTTCCTCCTTGAAGCAAAAGAAGCCGGTTGAAAAGAAGGTGTACAAAACCACTTGGGACTCGGAAAGTGAATCCGAGGATGAATTCTACACGGCAAATGTGTGTTTTATGGCAAACACACCTAAGGTAACTACCCAACCACTTGATGATGATAGTGAAATAAGTAAGGAATTGTTATTACAAGCTTTCATTGTACTCTCAGAAAGTTTTGATGCTAAAAAGAAAGATTGTTCAAAATTGAAAAAGGAAAATGAAATGCTTAAAAATCAAATTGCCATTTCTTCAAAAGAAAAGGATAAATTATCTTCTATTCTTATTTCAACACAAAGAGATTTTGATGCCTATAGAGTTGCTTGCAAAGTTAAATATCCTAAAATTAATGAAAATGAGTTTTTCATGTTAAAAATTAGAATAAATGATTTGAAAAATGTTTTAAAAGAATGTGCTTTTAACAATACTAAATTAGAAGAAATATTTTCAAAAGGCATATGCATACTCCTCATGCTAAACATGATAAGACATCTCATGCCAAAACTCCACATGTTCATCATGCCAACACATTATATGTCAATCATGCTAAAACACCTCATGCTCACAAATCACATGTTCATAAATTACATGCTCATTATGCTTTTAAATATGCAAGAATTCATAAATGTACTTATTGTGGCCGGAATGGTCATTTAGCTAAATTTTATTATGATCATATAAATAGCACAAATAATCTTGTTTGGGTTCGAAACATTAACGCTTTAGGACCCAAGAAAATATCGGTACCAAAATCAAGTCTTAAATTATTTGATGTAGGTACACACCAAGACTCCAAGACGTAAGGAGCGGTGGTACCTTGATAGTGGTTGCTCAAGGCATATGACATGGGATACCAACAATTTCGCAACCCTATCAAGGTACGTTGAAGGTGGCACCGTCACCTTCGGAGATGACTCCAAGGGCACCATCATCGGTATAGGTAACATTAAGATTGGTACATCTCCTTTAATTAAAAATGTAGTTCTTGTTGATAGGCTTAAACATAATTTGCTTAGTATTAGTCAACTATGTGATCGTGGTCTCAAAGTTGTTTTGATGAATCTTCTTGCAAAATTTTTGATTGTAAAACCAATGATTATATTCTCACTGGATTTCGTAAAAATAATGTCTATATTATTGATATACTTAATTTGGATTGCCCTACTAAATGTTTAAATGCTTTTGATGAGATTTCATGGTTATGGCATAGAAGATTAGGCCATGCATCTTTTGATCACCTTGCTAGAATAAATTCTAAGGAATTGGTGAAGGGTATTCCTTGTTTGAAGTTTGAAAAAGACCGCATTTGTGGTGCGTGCCAACTTGGGAAACAAACCAAGTCTTCTTTCAAACCAATCAAGGATATCATGTCATCTAGGCCATTAGAATTGATTCACATGGATCTTTTTGGACCAACTAAAACTAAAAGCTTAAATGAAAATAGATATGTTTTTGTTTTAGTCGATGATTTCTCTCGTTTCACTTGGGTTTTCTTTTTGGAGCATAAAGATTAAACTTTCTCGCATTTTAAGATTTTTTTAAAAAGGTTGAAAAAGAAAAAGGATTTTCGATTTTACGGATAAGAAGTGATAGAGGTGGTGAGTTTGTTAACCAACTCTTCATAACTTATTGTGATGAAAAAGGAATTAAGCATGAAATGTCATGTCCTAGAACTCCACAACAAAATGGAGTAGTTGAACGGAAGAATAGAACTCTTCAAGAAATGGCTAGGACTATGATAAGTGAATATGGGCTCCCTCAATACTTATGGGCCGAGGCCGTAAACACCGCATGCTACATATCCAACCGTATTTATTTGTGTAAAAATACTTTCAAAACCTCTTTTGAAATTTATCATTTAAGAAAACCAAATGTTTCATACTTTAAAATTTTTGGATGCAAGTGTTTTGTTTTGAACACCAAAGATAATCTAGGTAAATTTGATGTTAAGACTTATGAAGCAATCTTTGTTGGCTATTCTAATACTAGCAAAGCATATAGAGTATTCAATAAATCATCTCATACTATTGAAGAATCTATGCATGTTAAATTTGAAGAATTTAATGCTATTGTTGAGAATGTTGTAGAGATTGACTCATTAGGTGAGGACATGGAGAAAATATCCTTGAAGGACTTACCCATCCAAGAAGACAAGCAAGAATCTATTGGTGAAGTTCAAAAGGATGAAGTGGAACAATCACAACCACTTCCTAAAGATTGGAGATACGCCTCAAATCATCCCAAAGATCTCATCATAGGTGATGTATCAAAGGGGGTAACCACTCGCTCCAAACTCCATGATTTGTGTGGGAATTATGCATTCATATCTCAATTTGAACCCAAAAACATCCTCGAAGCTGAGAGTGACTCATATTGGTTGCTTTCTATGCAAGAAGAGCTCAATCAATTTGAGCGCAATCAAGTTTGGCATCTTCTTCCTAGACCCCATGATAGACCAATAATTGCTACTAAGTGGATTTTTAGGAATAAGATGGATGAGTCAGGAAATGTTATAAGGAATAAGGCTAGGTTAGTGGCCCAAGGTTACACTCAAGTTGAAGGAATCGACTTTGAGGAGACCTTTGCACCCGTAGCACGGCTAGAAGCCATACGGATCACACTAGCTTATGCAACCTATAAAAATTTTAAAAATTTTCAAATGGATGTAAAAAGTACATTTTTAAATGGTTTTATTGATGAAGAAGTTTATGTTGAACAACCTCCTGGTTTTGTGGATCATGTACATCCAAATTTTGTATTCAAACTTGATAAAGCATTGTATGGTTTAAAACAAGCTCCAAGAGCTTGGTATGAAAGGTTTTCTAGTTTTCTTCTATCAAATGATTTTGTTAAAGGCAAAGTAGACACCACATTATTTACTAAACATGTTGGTATTGATATTCTTATAGTACAAATATATGTTGATGATATAATCTTTGGTTCTACTAATGAGTTACTTTGCAAGGAGTTTGAACAATGTATGCAACGTGAATTTGAGATATCATTGATGGGTGAATTGAACTATTTTCTTGGACTCCAAATCAAGTAAATGCGTGATGGGATTTTCATATGTCAAGCCAAGTACTCAAAGGAACTCATCAAGAAATTTGGGCTTGAAGACTCAAAAATTTGCAACACTCCCATGACCACCACCACCAAGCTTGATAAGGATGACCAAGGTAAGTGTGTTGATATTAAATTATATAGAAGTATGATTGGTAGTTTGTTGTATTTAACGGCGAGTAGGCCGGATATTATGTTTAGTGTGAGTCTTTGTGCTAGATTTCAATCTTGTCCCAAAGAATCTCATTTAATTGCTGTAAAACACATTATTCGTTATGTTAAGGGCACTATTGGAATGGGTCTATGGTATCCGAAAATCAGAGAATTCTCAATGACGAATTTTTCGGATGCTGACTATGCGGGTTGTAGAGTGGACAGGAAGAGTACTAGTGGAACATGTCAATTTCTTGGTAATTGTCTTGTTTCAAGGTCCTCCAAGAAACAAAATTTGGTAGCCCTCTCAACCGCCGAGGCGGAGTATGTTATGGCGGGGGCTTGTTGTACTCAAGTCCTTTGGATGAAACATACTCTCCTTGATTATGATTTGCATTATGATCATATAAAAATATTTTGTGATAATACTAGTACTATTCATATGACTAAGAATACAAATCAATATAGTAAGACCAAGCACATTGAGATTCGATATCACTTTCTTAGAGATTATTTTGAGAAAGGTGATATTGATATTGATTATGTTTCTTCCGATTTTCAACTTGCCGATATTTTCACTAAACCACTTGACTATAACAGATTTTCTTTTATATGTGGTGAACTAAATGTTTGTGTTGTTGAATAAGGAAGTTTTTTTTCTTGCTAACATATCCCTTTTTGATGTATGACAAAAAGGGGAGAAATATGTTGTTTTATGGTTTTATGGTTTGGTTTTATGGTTTTATGGTTTGGTGTAGTTTTTTAAATTTTCATAAATTCAAAACTTCTCTCATAATAAATTGTTTCATACTTATTTAATATAGCATTATTTGAGGGGGAGCTTTTACCTCTCTTTCTTTTATATCTTGTGTTATAGCCTATATGTTTTGTCATCATCAAAAAGGGAGAGATTGTTGGCCCAAAAAGTTACACTCTCTATTTGTATAAGTTTTGATGATAACAAAACACATAGAAGCTATTTGGTACTAATAAGTTATTTTAGAATGAGTTTTAGGTTTGTACAAGTCTTGATGGTTTCAAAGCATGTTGATATGTTGATGGCGCAAGAGAACTCTTTTATAGGAGAGGAGGCTCTAGCTCGGCAACGTGGTTCAGAGACTTCCTTCTTTATTTTTTATATTTTAGTTTGTTAAGGGATAGTGTATAGTGTTGAAGCTCAAATTCCCCACACACACAAATTGCACTTGATTTTCAAGATTATTGTTTTTCTCTTGTATAAATATTTTAATATGCCTATTTCAGTAATTGCAAACTCTATTTTATGTAGTGTACTAAGTCTTGAAAAAATTAATTTTTGAAAATTAACATATCTTCAAAAACATTCTTCGAAGAAAATTGTTTTGACCTGTTGCGGTCGACCGGATGGTCGACCGGCTTTGTTTCAGGTTAGAACGGTCGACCGTGCGGTCGACCGCAGTTCTGACCGTTGGGTGCGTGCATGTGTGCACGTTACCCGGTTGACCGGACCCCATATCGGTCGACCGAGCTTCGGCCGACTGATAGCACCCTAGTCTCTGTTTGGGACGGTCGACCGGGCGGTCGACCGTGGGCTGGCAACGGTCAAAAGTTTTTGAAAATCGGTCGACCGGCCGGTCGACCGTGAGCGTTTTCTCAGCCTAAACGGCTAGTTTTTTAAACACGTTTTAAAACGTGTTTTTATTCTTCAAACGAGGTTTATGGCTGGTTTTTGGTTTAATCTTTCCTATTTAATCAAAATTATAGTTTACCTTTAAATCCCTACCTTTATATTATAAATAGGGGTGATTAGGGTTGAGGAGAATTACAATAATTTTTGCAAAAAGAAATCAAAGCTTGAGTCTCTTTAAAAGAAGTTTTGCTCTCAGTTTTTGTGCTCAAAATTCTGATTTTTCTCTGAAGTTTTTGATTCTAAACTCTCTTCAACTTTGTTTTATTTTTCACTTACAAACCTTGAGCTTCAATCCTATACATTATTCTCTAGGATTTTGTAAAGAAAAATTTTTCAAAAGAGAGTTTGTGGTCTTTTGATCACCAAGTGATTATTGTATTTGTGGTTCCACTACCTCTGGACTAGAGGAGTGTGATTGAGGAGTTGGGTACTCCCTAATGGTTGTAATCCTTTGTGGAAATTCTAGTGGATCGTAAATCCTTCTGGGTGAAGGCGGGGACGTAGAGCTGGGTGCTCGAACCTCGAAACAAATCTCTGTGTTTGCAATTGTTTTACTTGTGTTATTTACTTGCTCTTTCTTTTCATTCATTCATATATTGTCGATCAATACTCTCACAACAAGATTGCATTGCGCACCTCAAACTCTTATTTAGAGGAATCACGAGGAAGGAGTTCAGAGCCCTTCACGGGGTATTCGGCTTCTAATCTTGCTTTGAGTGATCGTTGCATCATCGCATTTTAAATTTGTGCATTGATTAGCATTATCACCTATTCACCCCCCCTAGGTAATTTCAGTTATGTTAATATTACACCTCTGACAATTCATTTTATCTTCCACCAAAGTCCCTTACCAATTCTCTCCCATAGAGTGGTAGGCCCACAAGCTCAATCGTTGTTAAGTTTAATACCACACGTCTAACAAGGAAAAGTTTCAATACTCCCCAGTGAGTACGAACTTCACTTGTCGCTCCCTTGCATGGAGTGACAAGTCCTCAAAATTGCTCATATCGCAAATCAATTCTTGTCATCTTATTACTACACCTCTGACATTCCAAACTCCACTCGTCAATTCTCATTAATAGAATGACATATCCTCAAAATTTCTCATATCACAAATCAATTACTGTTAAGTTTAATACCACACCTCTAACAGTGATTAAGTTACTACCAAGTTCAATATTAAACCTCTTGCAGCCACTTTTCCCCAGGCTTTCATATCGAAACTGAGATGAGCGATGCTAAGTTTAACATCACACCTCTAACATCCAGTTCATTGTTAAGTTCAACAATACCAATATGACAGTGAGTTTGCCTCGAACTTCCCTATCAAAGTCGAGATGAATAATGCTAAGTTCAAAATTACACCTCTAGTATTACCTCCACTGTCAAGTTTAACATTACACCTATGACAGTGGTATTTTCAGTCTTCCCAAATGAAACTGAAATTCTTACGAAGCTAAATTAACATCATACCTCTAGCTCGCATCTTTGTCAAGTTAATATCACACCTCTGACAAGATTTAATCCAACCCGTTAAGTTAATATCACACCTCTAACGGTAAAAATTCTCCTAGATCCCCAGCGGGGTCTAGTCTTACTTGTTATTCTCGTCAACAGAATATCAGGTCCTCTTAAAAGCACTGTTAGGTTAATATTATACCTTTAACAATGTTTCCATCAAATCCTCAGTTGAGTCCTAATTACGTTAATACTAGACCTCTAATGAATACCCAGTCACAATCCTCCGTGGGGGTGAAAACTTCACTTGTCATTCTCATCCGTGAATTGGCAAGTCCACGAAAATTATTCCACTCCTATCAAGTTAATATCACACCTCTGACAATAATCTTAAATTCCTTAAATGGAATTTTTTAACTTTGACTTGCTAAGTTAAATATCAAATTTCTAGCAAATCAAGAGTTACTACTTCTATTTGTCTGATTTTCAATACAAAAAGGAAACCAAGACATGTAAGAAGACAACAAAAAGTGTCACTTTTATTGATATTCAAACATATGAAAGTGATACAAGGCGCTCTCTTATACAATAAGATTGAGTGTTACAACAAAAGAGTACAAAGAAGTTCCTCTTGCTCAGTGAAAGGTTGCACTCACTCCTCAAAACATTAAAGATACACAAAGTTCGTCCTCTTGACTGCAGCCAAGAATAGCGGATCAACTTCCTCTCCTCTTGAGAACAATGGTGTTTCTCGAGGTTGAAATATAGGGGAGCATTCTGATTCCATCCGACCAACTGGTGTGATGGTTTTCACAAGGTCATAATCCTTTTAATGAGTATCTCCACTACCAGAAGTCATCCAACAAGCTTGGATTTTTCGTCGCTGTCACTTCTTTGAGTAAGATTAGTGAAGCGAGGATCCGAGACCTTACTGGTGATGTCCTCTTTCCTATGGCCTTCAAAGGCGCCGTACCCACTGTGACCATGAAGAACCCGGGGCATTACTGGTGTGTCATGTCCAATAAGGCCTTGACGAATACCAGCAATCGCGCGGATCCTCCTCGCCCATGGACAGGAGCTCTGACTTCCCAAGTGCTCGCCAATCGAACAAGCTGGACGGTCTAAATATTCTCCCATGAACTCGACACACCCTTGGACAGGAGCTCTGACTCCCCGAGTGCTCGCCAATCGAACAAGCTAGCCGGTCTAAACATTCTCCTATGAACCCGGCAAAGACGCTGTCGATATGGCTAGAACCTGCAAAGAAGTACAAACCCAGAGGTTAAAATTTTATAAAAACAAAGACAGGAAGTCAGAGGTACAAATGCGAGGCTGAAGTCATGAACTCCAGACGTGGAGTTAACCGATGCAAGAACAGAAAATATGGATTCAGACGGGTCTGGTGTTAGACTGGTGCCTGATATATGAGACGCGAGGCATATCAAAGACGCAGATGCGGGTTTTAAAAACTGCCTGGGGCAACTTCAAGATGTAGAGTTCGCCACACTCACATCTGAGACGCAAAGCTTGTAACATTCGTGTCCAGAGAGTTCGAAAAAGCAGACTTAAAATTCTCTAAGTCAAGAACCCCAAACGCGAGCTTCATATACAAAACTCACGTTTCAGCATCCAAACACAGAGTTCACCACACTCGCGTCTGAAGAACTTGAGACTTAGACTTTGAAGTCAATAAGCTCGTATTTTAGCAAGTAATGTAAAAGGTGCGTTTGCAGAGCAGGGGCGCCTGTAATCCCAGAAAAAATTTCAGAAAGAGATGGAGTCTCTTCATAGAGGGCGATGACAGAACTTCAGAGAGACCGAGCCTTATCATGGCAAAAGCCAGTTCCTACCTGAAGAAGAATTCTCTAGAAGTTGGACTTCATTTGTCAAGGCACAGCCGTGAAAGTACTTAAAGCAATGTTTTTTATTCTTGAAATCACTTTACAGTGATAATCTTCGAAAAAGATTGAAAGAAAGCATAGAAGCTTTGGGTTCTTCTTATTCTTTAGAACACATGCCCTTGAAGGGAAGGTGGGTAGTCAAGACGAAGTCCCTCAGAGCAAATGTTCGCAAAGGAAAACAATCGAGATGAATGACTGTTAAGAGGTTAAGACCTATTTATAGGCACGCTAAAAGGCCTATAATTAATGGCATGAAAATCAAAGCCATCAGCCTTAATTCCTACACGAATATCAAATCCAGTGTCGATGAGATACGTGGATTTTTGCTCCGGGAAACACCAAAGGCGCAAATCCCCAACCGTCAACATCGACTTGGCATTGAAAGGTCCAACAAAATCTTTAAGACGGATTGCATGTGACGCTTTGGAGGCTGCGTCCTGAAGTATGCGTCCTTCCACAAGACTTGAAAGCTGCGCCCTGAAGTCCACGTTCTTGTACAGACTCGAAGGCCACGTCCAGAAGTCCGCGACCTTTCACAAACCTGAGGGCCGTGTTCCCTTTATCAAATTGAAGAAGCCAGAACCATGTCCTCTCAACGATCTAGAGCCACGTCCTCTCAGTGATCCAGAGTCGCGTCCTCTCAACGATCCTGGGCCGCGTCCTCTCAACGATCCTGGGCCGCGTCCTCTCAGTGATCCAGAACTGCGTCCTCTTAGCAATCCAGAGTCGTATCCTCTTAGCGCTCCAGAGCCGTTTCTTCTCAGTGATCCAGAGCTGCGTCTTCTCATTGAGCCAGAGCTGCGTCTCCGCTTCAATGTTTGCATCTCTCTAATATAAAAGAGAGAATCGCTTTTCTACTTCAGATGAGGTCCGCGTTTCCAAGGTAACATGATCTCTGCGTCTACAAGACTTGTGTTCAGTCTTTGCTTCTGCAAATAGTTCAACAGTACACTGGCACAAGCAGATGACTATTTTATCCCAGGTTCAACAGTACACTAACAACCAGCTCAGAGCTTCGAGGAGGTCCGGATTGGGTATTTAGATACTCACAACGATCATTTCTGGTGGCTTCAAAGAGTTTAACAGTATACTCACGGAGACCAAAATTCAGACAAGATCAAACTCAATATATCTCAGAAGATTATTAGTCCAGTCTTGAGAGCATTGCTGCTAAGAGAAAAGTCCAATGTATTTCGAAACGTGTCTCAGTCAACCACGGAGTTTTGAAAACTATGGAGAGGGTTCTGTAGACTGTCTAAAAATTGCTGAAGACAAGTCATCAGAGAACAGAGTCTATATTCCAGACGAGAGGCTAATCTTCAGACGGAGGTAAATCATAGCCACTTGTGTAATGCCAAGACGCAGAGCATCAAGCCCATGCCTTGATATCAGTACAGTACCAAGACACGAGGGTCGAAGCTCGCATCCCGGCTACATGGTAATAACCAAGACGCGAAGCTCGAAGCCCGCGTCCTGGCATCACTGCAGTATCAAGACGCGAGAGTCTAAACCTGCATCTTGACATCACTGTAACCTCAAGACGCAGAGCCTGAAGCCCGCATCTGGCAGAGTTCAGAACCCGCGTCTAGCAAGGTTCAGAGTCGGCATCTAAAACGCGAGGCTCGAAGCCCACGTTCTGACTACAGAGAAGCTCTGTGTCTCGGTTATAACTGCTCTCATTACTGGGTCAATTACTGTCCATGTAATAAGGGGAGTTAACCCCCATTATGGAGGGTTTTTAGGGGACAATTTTACCCCTAAAACCCCTATAAATAACTCAGTTGGCTACAGAAGAGGGGTCGAGAGATTTTGGTCAGAAGTTTTGGAAAAACCAGAATCTCTAGATGAGGAATGCAAAAGAGTTCAACTCTTCTAACAACTTATTGAGTACAAGTTTGTTCTTACCTCAAGTCTCTTTCAGATTTTATTAGACAGGAGTTGTGCTACTCCATCCATAGTACGAAGAGAAGATTCTCAGAAGATTATGACGTTCACGTGGCCAACGGAAAACAAGATTCACTTTTCGTCGCCACATCAAGAATCCAGCATTAAACAAAGAGAAGATTTGAGCTTGAATATCTTCTCTCTCTTGTAATCGGATTTTTTTGAGGTTGTTCTAATCTTTCATTGATTCAAAGAAATTTTACTACGATCCTCTAAATTTTCCCGGACCAAACAACGACGCTTGAGGAAGAAACCATAGGCTTGGTCTTTGGGGCCATCTTGACGGCGAATTCTTTGGGATGGTGGGAAAAAGGAGGAAAAAGCTCGAAGCTTTTCTTAAGTTCTTAAGTGCAGGACGCAAAGTTCAACGAAGAAGAAAAGAGTCTAAATGATGACTTTCGAAAGACAGTTGTCTTTTTATAGACATAGTGATCAGTAGAGATACGCAGTCCATATCTTGAGATTGATTGTCGCCAGATGCGTGGCAACACGCCCAGAATGCGGATCTCGCATTTAAAAAACAACATTTCTTCAGCTCTGCCAGACACGCGATAACACACCCAGAATGCGAGTCTCGTATTTAACAGAGTTACGTCCCTTCAAGAAAGTAAGAGATGTGTCTCCACTTCGAAGACCGCATCTCTTCAGTATTTTCTAGCTTGCGTCTTGGCAGAATAAGAGAGTTGTATCTCTGTTCCAAGCAAGAGCTGCGTCTCTGTGTTAAATCAGAATTCACATTTACAACGCTCTGCATTTTTACATCAAACAAAAGTTGCATCTTCACTTTGAAGGAAACTCGCACCTTGGAAACATAGCAGAGCCGCATCTCTTTAACAAAGAGAAGTCCGCGTCTTCACCTCGAAGCTTGCATCACTTCAACAAAGTGAGATATACGTCTCCACTTTGATATTCGCGTATCTCAAATGAATGAGAGCCTCTTTTCTACTTCAGATGAAGTTCCGTCTTCAAGACAACACGACCTTCGCGTCTACATGACCTGTGTTTAGTCTCTGTCTCTGCAATCAGTTTAACAATACACTGGTAAAAGCAGTCGGTGATTTCCCTCGGTTTGACAGTACACCGACAATCAGCTCAAAGTACCGATGAGGTCCAAACTTCGTATATGGACACTCATGATGATCATCTCTGATGGCTTCAAAAAGTTTAACAATACACTCACGGAGACTAAAATCCAGACAAGATCGAGCTTAAAGTATCTCAGAAGAATGCCAGTCCAGTCTTGAGAGCTTGCTGCCAAAAAGAAAGTCGAAACTGTTTTGAAACCCGTCCCAGTGTTCTCTCTGCTCTCCAATTGAGTCTTAATTATGTTAAAACTAAACCTCTAATGATAAACTTAATCACAATCTTATGCGGAGTAAAACTTCACTTGTCATTCTCATCTATAGAATGACAAGTCCACAAAAACTATCCCACTCCTATCAAGTTAATATCACACCTCTGACAGTAATCTTAAATTCCTAAAATGAAATTTTTCCTGCTTTTACTTGTTGAGTTAATCATAATTATAGCAAATCGAAGGTAATCACTTGTCTGATTTTCAATATCAAAAAGAAGTCAAGACAAATGAGAAGGCAAAAAAGAATGTGTCACTATTTTATTGATATTCAAATATGTGAAAGCAATACAAAACTCTCTCGAGAACAACAAATTAACTTTCTCTCCTCTTGAGAACAATGGTACTTCTCGAGGTCGAAATGCAAGAGAGCATTCTGATTCCACCCGAACAACTGGTTCGAAGATCTTCACAAGACCATAATTCTTCGCTTAATTGCAAGCTCCGCCACCAGAAAGTCATCCAATGAGTATGATTTTTTCATCATTGTCACCTCTTTGAGCAAGATTGGTGAAGGGAGGATCCGAGACCTTACTGGCGACGTCCTCTTTCTCGTGACCTTCAAATGCGCCATGCTTATTATAATCAGGATGGATCTGAGACCTTACTAGTGCATTATGCCCAATAACATCTTAATGTGTATCAAGAATCGCACGGATCTTCCTCGGCCTTGGACAGAAGCTCTGACTTCTCAAGTGGTCGCCAATTGAATAAACTAGTTGTTTCATGTCTACTTCAAGGGACGCGGCAAAGATACTGAAACCAGCACCATCGATACAGCCAAGACCTGCAAGAAGAAAAAACTCGTGGGTTAAATTTTTCTAAAAGACAGAAAATATGAATCCAGAAGCACAGATGCGAGTCTTAAGTCATGAACTCTAGACGCGAGTCTTATACACGAATCTCGCATTTAAAGCTTTAAGACGCAGAGTTTACCACACTCTGTGAAGATAAAGAAATATGAATTTGAATGCACAACCCAACTTTAGACTCGCATTTGATGATTGAAACGCGGGGCATATAATAAAGGCGCAGACACATGCCTTAAAAATTTTCTAAGTCATTAACTCCAGACGCAGGTCTTATACGAGAGACCCACATCTAAGGCTTCAAGACGTAGAGTTCACCATGCTCGTGTCTAAAGATATCAAAAAAGCAGACACAAGTCTTAAAAATTTTCTAAGTTATGAACTCAAAACACAGAGTTCACCACGCTCGTGTCTGAAGAACTTGGGACTCAGAAATCTACAAGCTCATATTTTATCAGTCAACACGAAGATCACGTTGGTAGGGCATGGACGCAGTGATTTCAAGTTGACTATCTAAACTTCAAGAAAGAAGTTTTAGAAGTTTTAGGACGAGATCAAGAACAGAGCATGAGCATATGGATTTCAAGTCAACTGTCTTAACTTCGAGAAAGAAGTTTCAAGAAGAGATCAAGAGACAGTCTCTTTATGATCAGCGATGAAGAGCCCCAAGGAAACAAAGTCTTATTATGGCAAAGGCCATTTCCTACATGAAAAAGAGTTCTTTGAAGGGAGGACATCATCCATTAAGACACGTCAATGAAAGCACCAGAAGGGATGCATTTTGATTTGAAATCCCTTAATAGTGATAATCTTTGAAGAAGATTGCAAGAAAGCATCAGAGCTTTGGGTTCTTTCAAAGAACTCTGAAAGTTTTTTAGGATGCAGGCCCATAGAAGTAGACGGTCTAAGAACTCTAAAGGTGCTTCAAAGCACATGCCTATAAAGAAAAACAGTCAAGATAAATGACTATTAAAAGGCTCATGGCCTATTTATAGGATCGCTAATAGTCATTAGTTAACGGTATAAAAATCAAAGGTGTTCTTAAAGGCTAATTAATAGCCTTAATTCACGATGCGAATCTCAAGTCCAGTCTGAGTAAGACACATGGATTTTTGCCCCGAGAAGTCCCAACGACACGCGTCCCCAATAGTCAACGCCGGCTAAACCTCGAAAGATCCAGCGAGATCTTCCGCACAAAGAGTCGCATCATCAGAATCTTATATTTATAACTGTAAGTGACACTTCAAGGGCCGCGTTTTGAAGTCCGCGTCCCTTCACAAATCGAAGGCCACGTCATCTCTAAAAAGTTGAAGGTTGTGTTCCCTTAATAAAATGAAGACCGTGTCTCTTCGATAACCGAGGGTTGCATCCCCTCCAGCAAGTTGAAAATCGCAGGGCAGCGTCCCTTCATTAATTCAGGGTCGCATCTCTTCAACAACTGAGGGATGCGTCCCCTCCAGCAAGTTGAAGAGTTTATCTCTTCAATATCCAAGGGTTGCGTCCCTTCATTAATTTAGGGCTGCGTCTCTCCTCAATTTAGAGTCGCGTCCTCCCAAAAATTCAGAACCACGTCTCTTAACAATTCAGAGTCGCGTCTCTCTCAAAATTCAAAGTTGCGTCTCCCTACAGTTCAGGACCACGGCTCACCAACAACTTAGTGATGCCTGAGCTTCTCATCTACAACTCATAGTCGTGTCTTAGCAAATGGCTAAAGACTGTGTCTCCATAATGGTCAAGAGCCGCGGTTGTGAAAGCTGCGTTCTCCTCATGCAACAAAAAGTCCGTCTGATTTTCAAACGCAAAGAAGGAACAAAAATACGACATAATTTGATAACTTTTATTATTTATATCAAAATGATAAAAGTAATACAAACACTCTCTTATTTGATAAGTGGAGTGTTACAAAAAAGGGAGAGATACAAAAAGGGGAGATACAAAAGGAGGAGGGTGCTTAATCTCGCTTAGCCAAAGAGTGAATCTGGTCTTGGAGGCGCTGAATCGCACACTGGCGTGCTTTCTCAACCTCTGCCCAAGCTTAAACTCTCAATTTTTCTTCTGACAAGAATCTTTTCATGGCCAGTTGTGCCTGAAGAGATTCCAGCTTGGAAGAACGGGCAGTAAGATCTTCTTGGACCTGATTCTTTGCAACCTCTAGCTCCTCCAGCCTCTTCCTAATAGCAGCCATTTCCTGCTCATTAACCTAAATTAAGGCTTGTGCCTCGGAGATAGCTGCCTGAGCATTGGCTATAACTTGCTCTGCTTCTTAGTAATGACCTCGGATTCTCTAGATTTATCAACCAATCCCTAATAGCTGGCCGGAAAGTTGTTGAGGTGACAGGCCTACTCAACCATCTGCTTCTCCATCTCTTTTCGTTCACATTCTTGAGCAGTGAGGAGCTTATTTAACATCATCCGGGCCTCATCCAGTGGATTAGCCTTTTCCAGGGTCCTTAGTTCCTTCAAGCATATCCCCAACTGTTCGGCTAGCATCAGATGTGCCTTGGCCTACTCTAAACTTCAAGTGTGATGAATGTTCTCGATCTGGTTTTCAAGAACCATTCAGGCAAACTCGAAGGAACTTCTCCTGGAAAGAACCAATTCAATGTAGGAATTCATGGAAGTGAAGAATGTTGCACTATCTGATGAGCCAATTCTTCCATGATGTCCATGGCTGGAGCTAATTCTGTCAATGTACTCCTGGACCCCCTTTCTATAATTATGCGAACGGTGTCCGCAGAGGTGAAAGTCATTTCACTTGGTGCAAAGACGAGGCCAGCAGCAGGTTCCGTCAACGCCAAAGTCGTGACCGGCACCTCCGGGATTGTTACTGTGGTAGCCTCTAAGACGACAACCGTAGGGACAAACATCATGATACTTGGTTCAGCTGTTCAAGTCTAAAGTGTACTATCCTCTGCGCCAGTGCTCGCCACGGGCTCTTCCACTTGAGCCACCCCGCTACTCTCTGCAATCATAACATCGATGTTAACAATAACTAAGAGAATGAGAGGATATAAAGGATCTTTATTCTCTCACTAAGCTGAGGATCCAAAGGCGGCAAATCCTTTGGCAGGCTGCTCTGGGATGAGGCTTCCCCATTCAAGTGGTTGTACCCACAGAGATTGTGCCAATAGTAGGAACTTCAAGGCCCTCCAGCTAAACCAAGTCCTTAATCATCCCCTCAATATGAGAGGATGTTACAGTTCCGACACCAGTGGCAGCTCCTACAAATAATAGTCAGGCGAGCGTTAAGACAATGTTCATATGAGGAAAAGAAGAGGTGAGATATTTCTGTTCATATGAAGAAAAGAACAGGTGAGATAGAAGAAATACCCTCGGTAGTGGTGACCTCTCCCAATGGCGGAACCATTGAAGGAACATCCACCCGCATCTCTTTCTCAGAAATGTGTTAAAACTTTCTGGTGTCAAGAAGGGTAAGTTCATCGCCAAAGTCAACTTTGTCTCTTGAATAGTCACTATGTTCTTCAAACGATGAAAATGACACCAAACCAAGGAGTCCTCAGTGACTGGAGCTTTGCCACTTAAACCCCGGTGGTAGGGCTAGGCTCCACAACCCGAGAAGTAGGCATCAAGACACTGAGAGAGACCGATTATTGTATCTTCATCCCTCTTTCTTGAGCCATGGAAGCTTCTAGCTGAATTGAAACTCCCGGTAGAGGTGGGATTTCAACTTCGGCCCTTTCTGTCACTTCTACCAGCTGTTCTGTAACCACAACCACTTCGGCCATAGTGGACTAACCGGCGGGTTCTGCTTCTGCCAAGAATGCGGGGCCCCTGCTGCGTAAACCCTAGAGACAAAGAACTGGGATTGCCTCTTCTTCTTCTTCCTCCTCCTTCTTCTCAGTACCAGAAGGGATTATTTCAGGTATCTGGGCTGAAGCTGTAGCCTCAAGTCCTTTTCTTGCTTTCTTCTGGCCAGTCTCACCTTGGAAAGCAGAGGCTCGAGGACGCTTGGGCATAACTTGCCCAGTCCTCTGAGTGGACTGTTCCTCTGCAGCTTCTACTCCAGACTCCAACCCTGAAGCTACCTCTGTTCTTCTAGTCTCCTTCCTGGCCTCCTTTTTGGCCTCCCTTTGGCTTCCATGTACTCGTTCATCCCCCGCATATGGCTCTTGGAACCTGACTTGACTTTATATGATGCCTTTATACTCTTAATATAAGAAGTATTCATTCCAAAGTCGGGTACCCTACTAGCAATGAAGTATCATGTGCAGAAGCTGAGGCTCATATAACAATTGGGCGTCTTGTGAGGAAGGCCGAAGATGACCCCCGTTCCCCTAGCTACACTGTCATACCACGCTCGAGCGCCTTCAAACAAGTTGCTGCTGAAGCAAAGGCTAGTGTTTGGGTTGCAGACATATAACTGATTGTAACGGACCTTCCTAGCAAAATGGTTGGGCATATAAGGCTTGATTGTTCAGGAATCACCTTGCCGAAAGACCAAGATTCTGGGCCGAATGTTGATGAGCCACCGAAGACTCCAGAAGATAGCTGTGGGAACTCGTTCGGGTCTGCAAGGTCGGTGAACTTGTCCCCGTCTGATGCATCAGAGATATCAGGGAAGCATCAGTCGAGTTGATAGTTCGAGCTACTCAGAAGAGCCCTCTGAACATAGAACATATAGTATTGTGACCAGTTCGAGCTCTCCAACTTCTGCGCAAAAGGGACGAAGCCCTCTGAAGGAGACAATGCTATCATCAGCGATGGGCAATGCATGATGTACCAGGTCATTAGGTACGTGTAAGGAAACTCGACTCTGGGATTAGGATTCCTCGCTTTCGGCCTCCCCTCTGAGTCTACCACATGCCTGCCTTGAGAGTCTACGACAGTCTCAACTTGACACAGGCTTTTTGTCAATGCTCGCAAGCCACTTTGAATGCCGGCCACCATTGCTTGAAGGGGAGATATCGACCTCCCATGCGCCAACTGAACCGCCTGGTACACCGCATTGGCAACAATCACCTCATGCTGCAGCGTCGGTACCATGCAACTCTTCAGCCACAATGTAAGGAATCCTGCCAACAGGGCCCAGTCAGATATCGGATCTTATAATGGAAGCTTTCAGAGACTGTGTCAGGCTTGAAAGTCTCCTCATTATATTCTGTCATGTACGAGCTTGTGGAGGCACTCATCCTCTCGGCAATCTCTTCATCAGTGCTAAGAGCCAGACGAGTTACTGGGTTAAACTTATCATATATGTCATTGAAAAGTTAGCTCACACAGGATATCTACTTAATGCCCCTGTTCCTCTAGCCAGTCGTCTGCTCACAGATGTGGAAGTAGTATAGCACTTCTAGTAAGTCTCTTACACCTGAGGGTCCTCCCTTTTCAGTAAGTGAAGCTACTTAATAGTCGGGACGTACTCTTCATATAGAGCATCTCAATCACCAACCCCGAAACCTCGTACAGCTCATGGAGAGGGAGCCCCATCTCTCAAACTGAGGTAAAGAACATGCCCTTTAGGGGATTGTAATGCTCCAAGACGCCGTTGAAGTGGTGGGAGCTCTGCGGGATGCCATATTGAATGGCCCTAACAGCCTCGTACAATCTCGCCTGCTTCAACGAGTGCTCGAGCTCTGTGAGAACAAAGCCCACCAATTTCCCCCACCATGATTTATATGAAGAGTGAACCCACCCGAGCAGATGAAAGTTGACGAGAAAGTCACCCCTCACCTTTAGAAATTGGTTGATGAAGTTGGCGGCTAATTGAGGGGTCTCCCTGTTGGGTACTCAGCCCTGACCAGTCCGGGATGTAGCCCAAATACATCTCTCCTGTGACCGACAGCGTAAGCTTCATTCGCGTCCAGTTTGCCGAAAAATACACCAAAGATAGACTTAGAGAGGTCCCACTCTATTGCACGGCGTACTGACATATGCTGGGTGAAAATCACCTAGAGGGGGGTGAATAGGTGATGGCTATACTAAATGGCAAATAATGCAGAATTAAAATAACTTGCTAGCAACCTAGCAAATAGCAAATGTAACTAAATAAAACTTGCAAGAGAGTAAGAAATATAGAGTGCAATTAAAGAGAGAGTAGAGTTAAGAGAGAGAGTAAGTAATCGCATACACAAGGATATGTTTCGAGGTTCGAGCCACTGCTCTACGTCCCTGCCTTCAACACTATGAAGGATTTCCACTATGACCGATCCCACTGGGTCGTCAACCGGTTTCAAGTTCTCACTAGAACTCTTCGAACACACTTGTCCTCTCTCACAGTGCTGCAATACCAACATGGAGCTCACTAGCTCGCTCAAGGCTGCAACCTCTACAACTTCTCAATCGAAGGAAATTGGTGATCAACTCTTTGACCACAAATAGCTCACAAGCACAACCCTATAACCAAGATGAGAAAGTGAAACTCTTTCTGATTGTGTAGTGAAAATAACTAGTAGAGATGTAGAGAAAAGGCTCAAGCTAAAAACAAAAACTTTGGAAATCTTTGGCTCAAAGAGAAATCTTTTGTAAAGAGGCTAAAACTTGTAAAACTTTGATCTAAGGCTTAGAAATCTTGTTGTTGAGTTATTTCATAGTCCCACTATTTATAGGGGATGAAAACAAGGGTAGAAAACACAATAGAGCTGCTGGGACAAGACCAGAAAAGGATAAAATAGAAACTAGCCATTGGGAGCCAACTTAGCAGAAAACTCTGTAGTCGGTCGACCACCAACGGTCGAATTTTTGACCGTTGGGGAAAGCGGTCGACCGGACGGTCAATCGAAGATCCCAACCAGAGAGTGAAACTCTCTGTCGGTCGACCGGTGGTGGACCAGACCCAATAGAGAGCAATGCTCTTGTAGATGGTTGATTGCCCGGTCGACTGAGGTGCACGCTTGCACTTTGATGCATGTCGGTCGACCGCCAAGTCGACCGACAGAGCAATTTTGCTCTGCCAACGGTCGACCGGAAGTGTGCCGAAAACATAACCTGGATATCTTTACAAAATCAATCTTTTTTTAATGAAAATTATTTTGATATATAAGTACAAAATAGAGTTCTACGGTCTTGAAGAACTAGGTGTGATAATGGATCAACACTAAGTAAATTAGAACCATATTTTGACAAAATTCATTTCTAAAATAGAACCAGTTTTTCCAAAACTTATTTTTTTGAAAACTTTGTTTTTTGAAGCTCGATAAGGAAAATGGTAAGAAGCCTAGTTGTAAACTTTTGTTTGAAAAACACAAAGGAATATGAAATGTGTGTGTGTGTGTCAATCCCAAAAGCTATCAACCTCTATCATCTTGATTTTAACAAAAGACTATAAATCCTATCTAAAATAGAAAAAGTTAAAAATACAAATCTTAAAATAGTCTTCTAAATATCGCTTGATCCTTGAGCTCTTCTAGTATGCTTGGCTCTGGCATCTAAATCTTTTTGGCTTCCAAATGTGTGAGTCTTGTGATGGAGCCGAAATGCAACATATAATTTTACCTAAAACTTAATTAAACAATCTTGTTAATACATAACTACCTATGGTTTTTTATCATAAAAACTAGGGCTAATGGCCTTTGGGCCAACAATCTCCTCCTTTTTGATGATGACAAAACATATGGAGTTATTACAAATATTTTGAGATGAGACTTGAAGTGAAGCTCCCCCTAAACATATGCATATATAAGAATATGACATAAAAGAGCTAAATGCACAATAAAAGCATATATAGTATATGACAATTTGGTTCTTATGCCTACCATCTATGCACAACAAGGATACTGAGTTATAAGAGTGTATGCACAAACGGTTACCCTCAACCGTCCGACTTACCTCCAACCTCCAATAACAAGCGGTAGATGGGTGGATGGTAAAGGAGCTAGAAACACAGCACATATACCACATACACCATACATACGAATACAAATATATATATATATATATATATATATATATATATATATATATATATATATATACCATATGAGAAATATGTCCATTCATGCACAGAGGTTCATGCCAACCTCAAAATCAGATACATACCACATATAAAAACATATGTCCATAAAACAAAGCACATATCTAAATACATATCCAAATACAGAAAATCAAAAGTAGACATTCCAAAAAGTAAACACTCCCAAAATATAACTCCATCTCCCAAATATAACTCCATCAAATCTCTCCCCTTTTTGTCATCAACAAAAAACGTCAATCTTCCTGAAAATCAGGGTTTCTGGTGGAGCTGGTGCCTCAGGAACAACAGGAGGAGGAACCCATGCGTCGAATGGAGGACCCGTCATAGGAAGTGGCTGTGGGTGACCATTTGGAAGAGGAGCCGGCCAAGCGTTCCTACTATAGGTGTCATCGACACAGGTCTGCAGATAGCGAATAGAGGCACAAATGTGTTGGAGATTATTATCCACTCTCTGCTCTAGCCGCTAGAAGTGAGCAGTCATCTGTAGGCTGTGCTCCCGAAGTTGAACAGAAAGGGCTAGATACGGATCAAAAAAAATAGAAGATGCAGAAGAGGATTCAGGAACAACAGCTAGGATGATAGGCGGGGGCAGAGGAGTAGGAGCACGCTCCCTAGCATGCATCCTCTTGAGAAGAGTGCTGTTGATATCGACTGACAGTTCGATGGACCGTCCAGTGGAGAGATCAAACTTAAGTTACTTCAACAGACGTGTGATAAGCATCCTAAAGGGCAAGTGCCGGTTTGGGATCAGGAGATGATCAGAAGCCATATAGTCAATTATGAGTTTGGGTATATTGACTCTAATACCTTTCAGAAGGCAATAGATCAGAAGATGAGCAGAACCCCTAGCATGACTATACTCTCCTGATTTTGGCAGGAGGTTATAGAAAACTATTTTAGCTAGGACTTGGGCGGTGGAGTGTAAAACTTCACCTCCTTATTCCTAACCTAAGATGGGTTATCATCATCATGAAGCAACAAGGAGGCGGTGAGGGCAGACTCGCCATCAGGATAGTTAAAATCATGTAAATCAATATTGTATATATCTACCCCCTCACAAGAGAGGTGTAGCAGATGGGCAAATTTTTCAAGTGAAATGTTGATATCCTTACAAGTACTCTAGACTTGATATGATTGTTCTGAAAATACAGGTTAAAGTAAAAATAATGTACAAGCTCAGGATAAACGGGTTCCTTAATTGTGGCGAAGTGTTCAAGTGAGCTGGTACTCAAAATGTTGGCCCAAAGGCCTTTCACTCTAGTTTTGATGATGATTAACTCATGTAGTTATGTGTACTAATTATCTTGTGATTTTAGTTTCAGATTATTAATCAAGATATTAGTTGGTGTTTAGCTTCAACAAGATGAATTGGAAGCTTGCACATGTTGATTCAAGAGCCCGCGCATCAAAGATCATACATTGCACTTGCTCGGTGAATCAAGAGTTTTTGGATCGAGCCGACTTGGAGATTGCGCTCTACAAGAAGACTTAGGTATCCATAGTTTTAGTTTGGGTTTAGATCCTAATTGTAAAGATTAGAATAGTATGATAAGCTCAAGTTCACAACACACACACCTTTCATGTTTTGATTTTTGGTTTTAGGTTTAACCGATCTTGGTTTTCATGAATAGCTTTTTTATCAAAACAAGTTTACATGGTTTATGTATATTAGATTTGTTCTATATACATGCATGCTTCAATTGTTTAGACAAACTTTGTTTGATAATCTATTCCATGTGTTTTATGTTTTGGTATTTACAACAAAACATATTTTTGGACTTAATGACAAAAATCATGATATATATATGTTTCTTGTATATTGAATTTCTATTCATATACAATATGCTTCAAAGTGTTTAAATATCATATTTTTGTATCATGGATAAGTTTTAGACAATGTGTATTTTCTATTCAAAATACAAGGTTTTAGAAAATACGGTTTTTGGTTTTTGGCAAAATTTCCATGACACAAAAATAGTCAAATATGTTTGAAATTTGTGTTAGGATTTTTAACACAAGTTTGTATTTCAATATAAAATGATAAAACTATTTTTGTGGAATTTTAGAGATTTTGTGGGATTTATTATAATATTTTTTCCCCAGATTTCAGACCTGATTTTTGTCTGCCAGGCTTGGCCGGTCGACTGGTACGGTCGACCGCACCAAAGAAGCCAGTCGACCGTTCCGGTCGACTGACGTGCACGGATACGTGCACGCAGGCTGACACTGCATCCGGTCGACCGAAGCGGTCGACCGACAGAGAGTTGTTTGCTCTCAGGTATTTTCGGTCGACCGAGGCGGTCGACCGGTAGCCACAACGGTCCTAAATTTGACCGTTGGGCGGTCGACCGTCCCGGTCGACCGGAAGGCTATTCCTGGCAAAAGTTCTGTAAACGACTATTTTCTGTAATTGCCTATAAATACCCCATTTGAGAGAGGTTTTCTCTAAGATTTTTTGTGCGAATTTTTGCTGACTCTCTGGTGTTTTCAAAGCAATCAAAAGAAGTTTTTGAGCTTGAATTGAACAATCCATTTGGTGTTTTCATTAGGGTTTGGAAAATCAAAGAAAGGTTTTTGGGAAAGAATTTTGATTGAACTATTCTATCTTGATTTCTTGATTTTTCCCAAGGATTTTCTTTGTGATTTCTGATTTCCATTCCTTTGGTTTTCTCCACACTTGAGCAAAAATCTACTATCTATATCTATAGGTTATTTGTGTGGAAGAAGAAGTTGTTTGTGGTTATTGTTGTGACCACTAAGTTGTAACCCAATCTTTTCTTAGCTTTGTGCTTTGGGTTGTATCCCTCTAGTTGAGAGGTGATCCTTGTATTGGTTGGTGATTGGGAGTTTGTTGTATTGGTTTGGAATTTGCCTCAAGGAGGAGGTTGTGATTGTTGGAGTTTGCCTCAAGGAGGAGGTTGTGTTGGTTGGCTTGATTTGTGCCTCAGGGAGGAGGTTGTAAAGAGAGGAGTTGGGTACTCCTTGTAAAGGGTCCTAAGTGGACGAGCTAGTGAAAATCCTTCGTGTGTCGAAGGCGGGGATGTAGAGCTGGGTGCTCGAACCTCGATAACATATCTTGTTGTTTGCGCTTGATCCATTGGCTCTCTCTATCTCTCTCTTTACTTTGTGCCTTGCCTTATTCATATTGTGCATTCTTATTTGCTTGGCTTGGTTGTGTGTGAATCATTTGTTGATCACACTTGAGTGTAATTTGCATTAAGTTATTAAATTCTGCATTTAGTTCATAGATTAGCATTGTCACCTATTCACCCCCCTCTAGGTGACTTTTCACAAAATAGCAGCAAGATTAAGGTGCTCAAAATCACCAAGCACCACAGTTCTACTAGATATAACAGTTTTATTATAGATGGTAGAGAGTCTATAAGATGCATTTTGAGAGACAAGTGGGTTTAAAGAGGATTCAGGGTTTTCCCCTTCTCAGATCTGGATCTCTTGGACAAATTGAAGATAATAAACAAGAATATGGCACGAATAATGAAAGATTAACTTGGAAAATTAAGGAAATCAAAGGGATTTAGGAAGTAAATAGTTTATACCTTGAAATTCCAAAGAAAAATCCTTGAAAATTGCAGATCTGGACACTGAAAGGATTTTTAACAAAATTTTATGGAGGAATTTTGGAGTGGAAAGGTTGAGAAAGGGTTTGATTGAGTTGGGGTGATGGAAATTGAAGAGGGGAGGAATAGAGAATCGGTGGAAGGGGAAGAAATGAGAAAATTTGAGAGTTTAGGGTTTTATAAAACCGGGTAAAAGTAGACAGACCCGCACCTCGGTTGACCGTCTGGTCGACCGGAGATAACTAAGACCAAACTCAATTACAGTCAGTCGAATGGCCGGTCGGCCGGCTTCGGGTCAAAAAACTTTTTTTGAATTCCAGGCTAACTCGGTCGACCGCCCGGTCGACCGGTACTATGCCAGGTCAACTCGGTCGACCGGTCGGTCGACCGAGACAGCCCAAAAACTTTTTTTTTTAAATAATATTAAGGGTTTTTGAAAATAGGTTTTTATTGGTATGTTTTATACATAAATCAAGAAAAATACATCAAAAATCTTATTGGCATGAAAAACACACAAAAATATTATATTATTATTATTTATTAAACATACAATATAATTTTTAATATTTAACACATAATATAAGCAATAATTTGAGATATTGAAGCCCAGTACCCTTTACGGGTTCTGAACTTCTCCTCGTCATTCTTCTAAATAAGAGTTGAGGCGTGCAATTGCTATCTTTATTTATATGCTTAAATATGATTAAATATTCATATTTGACAATATGTATATAGAAACAAAAAAATATCTTTTAAAGGAATACTCTACATATGATGATCTACAAGGGTATATTACAAAAAAAAATCTAGCTTACTCTATACATGTAATGATCTAGCTAGAAAAGAAATATTCAAGTGGAGAAGTTACCAAACAAAGGGCATTCTCAAAAATAGGTTTCTCTTTGATGGCGATGCAAGCGACGATTGATCCATTGAGTTTCGATGCATCCACCACCTAGGCACCATCTCCCCCTTAAGTCTTGGAGGAGGACGACACACCTATATCAATCAAATTTAGTGTGTTCTTTGGTATCCAAATCTTTTTGGGTCCTATGGGGTTAGTACTTTCACGACCAAACATTCTTATTTAGCATATTTAATTTTGCATAGCAAAACTTAGCTAAATGGCCTTTGCGGCCGCAATGTGTACAAGTATATACTTTACCATACATAAAAGCATGCTTGTTTTAATGTGTATGATGTGTGTTAGATGCATGAGAAGTGTGTTTCCTTTGGGTTTTTTCCTTTGGAAACATAGAAGCAAACTTGTTCATATCAAAAGTAAACTTTTTCAATGTTATGTCCAAAACCTCATTGCGTTTTTGAATATCTAAAAATTCATTTTTATTACAACTGATATTTGGGCTTTTACCCTTATAAGTAGTTTTCTATTTTTCAAAATCAATTTTCATTTTCTCAAAATATTTTGATAAACCATTTTTCACATTTAAAATAATTTCAAATTTGTTCTTTAAAAGATCATTTTCCTTTTTCAATTTTTTGTTTTGAGCAAGGGAAATTTCATATTTATTTTGAAGTTCTTCAAAAAATGTGCCAATTCATCCATGGTTAAATCATCATCTTCTAATAAGTTTTCAAGATTTACCTTTGACGCTTCATCAGCGTGTGCCATGAAGTACATGCGTGCGGTGTCAATCTCCTCTTTGGATTCCATCTCTGAATCTTCCCATGTGGCCACCATCGCCTTCTTTTTCTTATGCACGTTCTTAGATGTCGTGGCTTGTAGTGAGGGCCAATCTGTAATTAGATGTCCCGTCCTTTTGCAATGAAAGCAAGGACCTGCCTCCTCTTTCTTCTTTTCAAGTCTTCCTTGAGGTCTTCCTCTTCGGAAGTTGCTTTGTCTCCCTTCTTGTAGAACATCTTGCCCACTTTTCTAATGAGCAAGACAAAGTCCTCATCATCTTCTGATGATTCTTCTTCATTAAAAGAGGATGGAGTCGCCTTGAAAGCTATTGCTTTCTTCTATAGAGCCTCCCTATCTTCTCTCACCTTCATTTCCATCTCATGGGTTTTGAGATTATCACTGAAGCCGGAGAAGGCCATCACCTCCCTATTGTTGAGCTCCTTAAGGGTAGTTGCCTTGACTTTGCGAGATTTGGGAAGAGCTCTAATGACCATTTGGATCTTTTGGTCATTATCAATCTTTTCACCTAAAGAAGTTAAACCGTTAGTGATTTTGGTGAACCGAGTGAGCATTCCATCAATGCATTCATTCTTAAGCATGTAAAAATTCATATATTGAGAGTGGAGCAAGTCAATTTTGGATCTTTCTACCTGAGACGTTCCCTCGTCAGTAATTATGAGATCGTTCCAAACTTCAAAAAGCAAATTTATAATTTATAACACGAGAAAGATCATCATCATTTAATGCTTGTGTGAGTGCATATTGGGCTTTGGCATTGGCTTCATAGTCCTTGGCGGTTGCTTCGGACCATGTATCCTCATCACCATGATGTTCAATAAATTCTTTGGTAATGGCCTTGGCAACTCTAACTCCTAGGGACATAAGGAATAGGGTCATTTTAACCTTCCAAATGGGGAAGTTCAACCTATCAAATTTGGGTGGGGACTTGATGCTAGAGAAGTCGTGTGATGCCAAGAGAACAAGTAAGTGCACAAACAAATAATAAATGCAACAAATGAATATAGCCAAATGAAGAGGATCTCCCTACGGTGGTTAAACTAAAAGCTAGGGTTAGGCTCTGATACCAATTGAAAATCACCTAGAGGGGGGTGTGAATAGGTGATGGCTATACTAAATGGCAAATAATGCGCAATTAAAATAACTTGCTAGCAACCTAGCAAATAGAAAATGCAATTAAATAAAATTTACAAGAGAGTAAGAAATATAGAGTGCAAGTAAAGAGAGAGAGTAGAGATAAGAGAGAGTAAGCAATCGTAAACACAAGGATATATTTCGAGGTTCGAGCCACTTCTCTACGTCCCTGCCTTCAACACTATAAAGGATTTCCACTATGACCGATCCCACTGGATCATCAACCGGTTACAAGTTCTCAATAAAACTCTTCGGACACACTTGTCCTCTCTCACAGTGCCTCAACACCAACTTGGAGCTCACTAGCTCGCTCGTGGCCGCAACCTCTACAACTTCTCAATCGAAGGAAATCAGTGATCAACTCTTTGACCACAAATAGCTCACAAACATAAGCTTATAGCCAAGATGAGGAAGTGAAACTCTTTGTGATTGTGTAGTGAAAATAGCTAGTAGAGATGTAGAGGAAAGGCTCAAGCTAAAAATGAAAACTTTGGAAATCATTAGCTCAAAGAGAAATCTTTTGTAAAGAGGCTAAAACTTATAAAACTTTGATCTAAGGCTTAGAAATCTTGTTGTTGAGTTGTTTCATAGTCCCATTATTTATAAGGGATGAAAACAAGGGTAGGAAACACAATAGAGCCGTTTGGACAAGACCCAGAAAAAGACAAAATAGAAACTAGCCGTTGGAGCCAACTCATCAGAAAACTCTACTACCGGTCGACCGGGCGGTCGACCGCCAATGGTCGAATTATCGACTGTTGGGGAAATCGGTCGACCGGACGGTCGACTGAAGATCCCAACCAGAGAGTGAAACTCTCCGTCGGTCGAGCGGGCGGTCGACTGGACCCAAAAGAGAGCAATGCTCTTTCAGACTGTCGACCGCCTGGTCAATCGATGTGCACGCTTGCACTTTGGTGCATGTCGGTTGGCCACCCGGTCGACCGACAGAGCAATTTTGCTCTACCAACGGTCGACCGTCCGGTCGACCGAAAGTGGGCCGAAAACACAATCTGGATATCTTTGCAAAACCAATCTTTTTCCAATGAAAATTCTTTTAATATATAAATAAAAAATAGAGTTCTAGGGTCTTGAAGAACTAGGGTGTGATCATGGATCAACACCAAATAAATTAGAACCATATTTTGACAAAATTCTTTTCTAAAACAAAAACAATTTTTTCCAAAACTTATTTTTCCGAAACTTGATTTTCTGAAACTTTGTTTTTCTGAAACTCAATAAGAAAAACGGTAAGAAGCCTAGTTATAAACTTTTGTTTGAAAAATATAAAGGAATATGAAATATGTGTGTGTGTCAATCCCAAAAGCTATCAACCTCTATCATCCTGGTTTTAACAAACGACTATAAATCCTATATAAAATAGAAAAAGTAAAAAATACAAATCTTCAAAAAGTCTTTTGAATATCGCTTGATCCTTGAGCTCTTCTAGTGTGCTAGGCTTTGGGATCTTCTTAGCTTCCAAATGTGTAAATCTTGTGATGGAGCCGAAATGCAACATATAATTTTACCTGAAACTTAATTAAACAATCTTGTTAATACATAATTACATATGGTTTGTTATCATCAAAATTAGGGCTAATTGCCTTTGGGCCAACACTGGGAAGAAAGAACCTCTTGTCCCCGATTTGGCGGAGGCATTTGTAGCCTCCGTCATATAGGTTCCTGTTGTCTTCAACAATGTCATTGCCAAAAATGAAGTAGGGTTTCTTCAGTGTGATACGGTTGTCAGACTCGAATCTTCCATTGGTCATGATCTCCCAGAAGGTCAACATGCTAGAGTTGTTGAGCCTGTCCTGATGCTTCCTTGATTTTAAAGCAAACATTGGAGCAATCTCTTAGAGCACGAATATAAGGTTAGGATCGGCTCCACCTACATGTCCAAAGTGACACTTTTTGGACAAAAGGGTTTGAAGAGTACCACACTGCAAAAAGGACAACACAACAGTCAGCAACCTGAAAATCATTAAAGTGTTGAAACTTAGATGCAAGATTCACCTCAGAATAGCGTCTAATGACTGGGACGTGGAGCTCAATAAGATCTGTGTCTAACCTCAGAGACGCGAGATTCACATGAAGTCCGCATCTGAAGCTATACAACTTAGAAATTTCTCTCCGTATTGGAAGCAGACGTGAAACACAGTGAGACCCACGAGACAAGAGGTTCACATGAAATGGATGATTGAATTCAACCACTTAAAAATTTCCCAAGTGTTGGGATCAAACGCAAGGCTCAGTGAAACCCGTGTTCAACAAACAACCACATACTCAAGCCGATGAAGCGAAGACGTGGAGGTCATCAAGCCCGCGTCTTGCCTACCAGTGCAAGAGTTGCATTTGAAAATCAAACACAGGGATGAGTCTCACATTGGCGGTTCAACCCAGAAAAAGCTTAAGGGTTAAGTTACTCTTTGAATTCTTTAATAGCAAAAGCTGATTCAGTCTTATTACCTGAAATGGGGGCCTTCAGCGTAAAGAAACCTTCCATTTGAACCTCTGAAGCAATGGCACTCGAGGAAGAAGACACATGCTTTGTCTTTGGGCCATCTTGATGGTGAATTCTTTGGGGAAGATGGGAAAAAGGTGGAAAAAGCTCAAAGCTTTTCTTAAGTTCTTAAGTTCTAGATGTAAAGTTCAACAAAGAAGAAAAGAATCTAAATGATGACTCTTGAGAGACGACTATCTTTTTATAGACGCAGTTATCGATCGAGATACGTGGCCTGTATCTCGAGACCAATCATCGCCAAAGCGTGGCAACGTGCCCAGAACGTGAATCCCGCATTTAAAAAAAACAGTGTCTCTTCAGCTCCGCCAGACACGCGGCAACACACCCAGAATACCAGTCTTATGTTTAACAGAGCTGAGTCCCTTCAATAAAGTGAAAGTTGCGTCTCCACTTTGAAAACCCATTTCTTAAGTATTTTCTAGCTTGCGTCTTGGCAAAATAAGAGAGCTGTGTCTCTATTCCAAGCAAGTGTTGTGTCCCTATGTTAAATCTGGATTCGTATTTATAACACTCAGAGTCGCATTTTTACATCAAGTGAAAGGTGCGTCTACACATTGAAGGAAACTCGCGCCTTGGCAAAATAGCAGAGCCGCATCTCTTTAACAAGGAGAAGTCCACGTCTCCACTTCGAAGCCTGCGTCACTTCAACAAAGTGAGAGCTACGTCTCCACTTCGATGTTCGCATCTCTCAAATAAATGAGAGTAACGTTTCTACTTCAAATGAAGTCCGCGTCTCCAAGGCAACATGACCTTCGAGTCTACAAGACCTGTGTTCAATCTCTGCCTCTGCAATCAGTTTAACAGTGCACTAATAAAAGCAGTCAGCGACTTCTCCCAGTTTGATAGTACACCGACAACCAGCTCAGAGTACCGATGAGATCCAGAATGTGTATTTGGACACTCACGATGGTCATCTCTGGTGGCTTCAAAGAGTTTAACAGTACACTCACAGATACTAAAATCCAAACAAGATCGAGCTCAAAAGTATCTCAAAAGATTGCCTGTCCAATCTTGAGAGCTTGCTGCCAAAAGGAAAGTCCAAAGTATTTCGAAACTCGTCCCAGTCAACCACGGAGTTTGAAAACTTTTGAAGGGGTTCTATGGACTGTCTAAAAATTATTGAAGACAAGTCATCAGATAACAGAGTCCATGCTTCAGACATGAGGCTAATCATAGTCACAAATTGCATAATTCATATCACATCTTCACATTTATTCAATATTAAATTCTGTTAATACCACCTCTCTTGTTTGTTTCTAGGCCCAAGGTGTGGAATGAAGAAAAAGGCTAAAAATCTCATTTATTTGGTGATTTAAAGCCTATAACTATAGCCATAGCTATTGACTTTCGAAGCTAGACCTGTCAAAACAGGTTGCAGAAAATCAAAAACTAGCAGCAGAAACAGCAGGGGAACAAGCCAACAGTCTGCACCCACTGAAGCAGCATGCGCGGCCCCAAAAGGACAGCGAAAACGTGATAAAAATAGCGTTTCCATGGCCTTCTGGTAGAGCCATGTGTCATGTTTTGACTTGTGGCCCCGTGACACCCCCTGGTGCCCCCTTTGCCTATAAATACCCTAGGTTTCAAGAATTTTCAGGGAGGAGAGTTTGTATGGTAAATTCTTCTTCATATATGTAGTTTTTAGGGTAGTTTCTTTTCTTTAGTTTAGGTTAGTTGTTCTTCTTCTTCCTCTTTTGTATTTTTTATTTCTTGTAGATCTTGTAATAGGGAAGAGAGTAGTACATAAGATGAAAGCAATAGTTCTTGTAATGGAAGGTGACAATTTATGAAAGGTTCTTTCTTTATCTCTATTAGTTTGCTTCTCTCTAACTCTGTACATGCTTAGCTTTTTCTCAAATGGTAACTAACCACTAACTTGCTAACTCCTTACTTGATAATCCACATGAATCTAATAGCTTATACTTGGCTCTGCTCTTGCAAGAGCCATTGATGGCTCATGATGATGGATTCAAATACTTTAACATCTAACTCTCTTACAAGCTACAACTACATTATTCCATATTTTCTCTAGTTAGTTTTGATGGTTTAAGTGTAGCTTACTTTTGTTTGTTGAGTTTGGATGTGAAAGTGATCTTGTGGGTCATGCTTTGTAAAGCTTTTGAACCAAGGACTAGTGAGGGCCAAGGATACATGTGAGGCAACTATCACTAAGAGGTTAGCATACTAGTGGAGCCATTAGTAGTTAGTAACCATGAGTTTTCTTTCCTTTTTTACTTTATTTTAGAAATATATCAAAAACGACAAATACATTCTTTTTTATGTTTCCCACTTTTTTGTTTTCACTGTATCCTTCTCTTTCCAATCTTTGTTTTCTTTTCTCTTCATTCTTTAAAATATAGAAGAACCGTTAACACACACGTGAATAGACCGGTAAAGCTTCTATCGCTTCTTGTCCTTGTGGATTCGACCCGTTTAGCCTTTATGCTATAACAGAAGTATCGAGGAAGCTAAAGTACACACACTTTAATTAGTGATTTCAAAATGACACTTTTTGTGCGCGGTTTTCTCCCGATCAAATTTTGGCGTCGTTGTCGGGGATGGGAACGGTTTGATTTCACATTTTTTTTAACTTTTCTTCTTTGTTTTTAGAGCGCAGGTCAAATTTTTAGCATTGCAGAAGTCCACACTTTCTTGCATCTCCCTGCTCAAGAAATCAGGGAGCGAGTGTTTCAAAAGTTGTTATGTGGTTGGGTAAAACATTGTATATTGCTATCTTCTGCTGCTAGTCTTTTTGTTTAGATTACCTATTCAATGTAATAGTTAAGAACTAAAATACGAAAATTGAATGCTTTAAAACAGTTTAAACATTTGCATCTAAGCACGTGTCAATTTCAATTCCAATATGCAGCATTTTGTTCTTGTGTTATTGTGAATCTGTGATCTTGAGGGAGGTGTACATATTGCATTACAATGCATAGCATATAACTTAGGACAAACACTTGAGTGATTTACTCGCTTTTTTTGTATTCATTCTTGTCTATATTGCACACTTGCACGAATTAAACTTAATAGCATAACCAGATACAACATAAGTTGGGGAAGTCACTACCCTATCTTAGGCCAAAAACCACCTCCCCACTCTTACAACACAAGCTTAAATTAAATTTGCTAGTCGTTGGCCCCTAGGGACGTCTCGAACTCATTTACGAGATTGACCTAAGGGGAAAGTTGTTAGAATTTGAATCTTATCAAATCGGTATAAAAGGTTGGGGATTGAGAGGCGAAATCTCGAAGAATAGTATTTTGGCATAATTAGGCTCGTTGCTCCGGCACAGATTCCTCCCAATGATCTTAGCCATACCTTCCGATTAACTTATGGTTAGATTCCTATAATGTACCCCCTGTGGATAGTCTAACCAGTTAGGAGTCGTCAGGTGCTGGTCAACCCTAGTATAGGCTTATTTTTTTTCTTTTTCTTTTTTTGTTTGTTTGTTTGTTTTTTCTTTTCTTTTTGTGATTATTGTGATAAAATGGAATATAACCAAAAATTTTCCAACCAAATGAATCCATTTTTCACCTTGACCTCATTTGACTCGGATAACTCTGACCCGGTTATGTACAACATGAACCACTCATATATGCCAGATTGGGTTTGTCCGATTCAATATGACCCGTATCCCCAATTCTACTATCATGATTTTCAAAATAATTTCACTCTTCACAGAGTCTATAGGGACTCACCTCTTCCGAGTCAAATTTTCAACCATCTTGTCCACCATCTTCTTTCCCATATTCTACTTCACATACTCGTTTTCCTGAATCACCAATTGAAGAAAAATCAGAGATACAAAAGAGTATAGAAGCCATGCTTGAGTCCCAACAACAAATTCTTCAAAACATGTTGGACTCATCATTTCAACCAAATTATCAAGAGTCTTACTCATTTTTTCCAGTTCCACCGATTCAAAATGAGCAACCATCAGTTCTGGACTTGAGTATGGAGCTCTTGCGTGAGTCCGAGCAACAAACTCAATATTTAATAGAGTCACAATTTCACCACAAGTTTCAAAATCAACTTTTATGCTCACCTTTTCAAGAAGAACCGATTGCAAAGAGTATAGAATACATAATTCAGACCAAAAATTTTGTTATTCGACCTATCAGTAGGTTAGACTCAATAATGAGCAAATTGATCAATGAGAATGAGGAAAATTTTTCTTGTCAACCTTTAACCAATCCTTATATCTCTAACTCTATTGATTGGACCAAATAATCATGTTATTTTGGAAACCAAGATTCAATTTTAGCACACCCATTTGAACTTGACCAAACTCCAAGTTTTAAAAGTCACACTGATATTTTTGCAAGTTATCCCTTTCTTGAACTTGAAATTGAACATGAATGTGATCCTAAACCTCATGTTGGTAATTCCATTTCACTTTTTGATTCAATAATAACTCCGGTATCTTTACCAGATCTTTTTTTATTCTGAAGTCAACATTGAATCTTGTACCAGTACACCATGAAATTGAATCACCAATATCTTATGATCACATTCAGTTAATAGGGAAAGAGTGTGAACATCAATTTTTTAGTTTGGACCCCATTTTTGAACCAATTACTACTACCACATTTAAATTTCGACTTGATCTAAGTCACATTCCCGAGTTGGTATTAGTTCATGTTCCGTTTGAGCCCAAATCAATCATCTTGCACAACTACACTTCATTATTGGACAAAGGTGTTGAACAAAATGACTTAAGAAATATTTTAAAAATTAAAACTTGAATGGGGATAATTTTTTAAATATAACCATACACTTCTACATTCTTTTACTGGGTCATAGTAGAGAGGTTACTGGTGGGTTCCTTCGAGATCCATAATCTTTAGATTGGGCTGTATTTCGTGGACCAATCAGACCACCACCAGAACCACCATCATGAGGTAATTTTCCTTCCCTTGTCATTTGTCTCTTGCATACACACATTCACCATGCATTGAGAACAATACATGAGATAAGTGTGGGGGAGGGTTTACTAACGTAGGTTGTTCAAAACTTTTTTCTTTATACTTCTTTTTAGAATTTTTTAGATTTTTTTCTTTTGTATAGAGACTCTTTTCTTTTCTTTTTACAAAACTTTTTTAAATAAAAGAAATAGTTTTTATTTATTTTTAAGAAAATTAAGAGGACCTAAGAAATTAAGAAGACCTAAAATTATGAATTCTTAAACCGACTCAAAATAATAGATCTTGTTTAAATTTTAGGATAAGAAAGTAAGATTGGAAAGATAATTTGATCTGAATTTTTTACCTTATATATGTATGCACTTCATACTTGCACAATTTTTTGGGATTGAAATAAAGACTGAAAATGCCATAAAAATATGTAAAATGATGATAATAAGAATCACTTATTGAAGCTGGGAAATTATGCCTCTGGAAGCATATTATTCACGCCTAAAATAGTGGACAAAAATAAAATAATTCCCTTTAGTTTTGTGGTCTTGTTTACTCGACTCCTTAAGCCCGAAGGATGTTTTCTCATCTGGTGCCCTAAAATCATTTGGTTTGGGAGTGATCGGGGGAAAGTTATACACAAAAATTGTCGTTTTGAAATCAAGAGTTAAAGTGTGTGCGCTTTGGCTTCCTTGATACTTCTGTTATAGCATAAAGGCTAAACGGGTCGAATCCATAGGGACAGAAAGTGATAGATGCTTTACCAGTATATTCGCGTGTATGTTAAAGTTTCTTCAATATTTTAAAGAATGAAAAGAAAAGAAAATAAAGAATGAAAAGAGAAAGGTACGATGAAATACAAAGAAATGGGAAACATAGAAAAAATATTTGTGGTTTTTTAAATTATTTCTAAGACAAAGTAAAAAGGAAAGAAAACCCATGGCTACTACTACTAATGGCTCCACTACCTATGCTAACCTCTTTGTGATAGTTGCCTCATATGTATCCTTGGCCATCACTAGTCCTTGGTTCAAGAGCGTTTCAAATCATGACCCATTATCTGCCCAAAGGCTCATCTCTATAGTTTTGATGATAATTAACTCATGTAGTTATAGTACTAATTATCTTGTGTTTATATAGTTTCAGATTTGCTGTCAAGATCTTAGTAGGTGCTTAGCTTCAACTAAGGAGTTTTGGAGCTAACACATGCAGATTCAAGAGCTTGCGCATCAAGATCGCATCTAGCACTCAGTTGAAGTCAAGCTCGTTGGATCGTGTTTGGATCGAGTCAGCTTGGAGAAGGAGTTATACAAGTAGACTTCGGTTTGTGTTTAGTTTGATTTTGTGTTTAGATCTTGTGTAAAGATAGATAGTGTTGATATGCTCAAGTTCACACACACACACAAGTTCAATATGTTTGGTTTTCGTTTAACCAGTTTTGGATTTCAAATATACATATATATGGTTTTCATGAATAGATAGAATAAAAATAAGTTTACATGGTTTAATGTATATTAGATTTCATCTATATACATATATGCTTCATATATTTAGAAAAACTTATTTTGATGATCCTATTCATGTGTTTAGAGTTATGTATTTAACAAAACCTATTTTGGATTTCATGTCAAAAATACAGATATATCATTTACATGTGTATTGGATTCTATCCATACACAATATGCCTCAATTGTGCTTCAATATCTTGTTTGTGTATTTATACAAGTTTGGAAAAATTAGGATTTCCATTTTAAAGTTTGGTTTTCGGAAAATACAGATTTTGTGTTAAAGCCTACTTTCTATATCACAAAAATAGTTCAAATAGTTTGTAATATGTGTTGATTTTTGGTCACATATATTTGTTTTTCAGATATTTATAAGAACCTATTTTTGTGAAATTTATGAGAATTTATGAGATTTTATAGGTGTTAAATAAACTAAGTTTCTTAACCTGTAATATCTGCCAGAACTTGCTGGCGGTCGACCGGACCGGTCGACCGATATGCACGAGGACGTGCACAAGGAACAACCTAGAAGGCCGGTCAATCGGGCGGTCGACCGACTGTAACTACCCAGCTCTCGGGTAGTGCCGGTCGACCGGGCGGTCGACCGGAGGCCCAACTGTTAGAAATTTGACCAACGGTCGACCAGCCGGTCAATTCTGACCTTTTGTGGCTGCTAATGGCTAATTTTTTTGGAGACTATAAATAAGCCTTCTTTTGGGCTATTTTCAATAAGATTTTTAATATCCTTTCTTCTCATCTTTTCAAGTGTTTAGAAGAAAGTTCTAACAAAGTTTTTGTGCCAAAAAGATTTATCTTTAATTTGATTTAAAGTGTTGGAAAAATCAAAGAAAAGAGAGTCTTTGGAAAATTGGTTTTGATTTTCCTTTAATATCTATTTGGTATTTTTCTCAAGTATTTTTCTTTATTGTTTTCATTCCAAACACTTTGTTTTCTCACACTTAAGCTATCATAGCATCTTGATTATGTGAGGAAAATTGTTTGTGGTCTATTGTGATCACCAAGATTGTAATCTCTTCTTTGCTTTGGGTTTGTGTTCATCCCTCTTCTGTAGAGGTGATTGTGGTTATTGTTTGACTTTGTGCCTTATCCCTCTTTGTGTCGAGGTGATTGTGTTTTGGCTTAGTGCCTTATCCCTATTGTGTGGAGGAGATTATAGTTTGGCTTTGTGCCCATCTTCTTGTGTAGAGGTGATTAAGTTTTGGCTTCGTGCCTTACCTCTTGAGTAGAGGTGGTTGTGTTGGAGAGAGGAGTTGTATACTCCAAGTTTGTAATTGAAAATTTCTCGGTGGAGGTTCCCTTTGTGGGAGGTCCTGTGTGGACGTAGTGGAAATCTTTCTGTGTGAAGGCTAGGACGCAGAGCAGTGGCTCGAACCTCGAAATATATCTTGGTATTTGCATTTGATCCACTATCTCTAAACTCTATCTCTCTTATATCTTGCATTGCTTTATATTATTCATATCACTTACATGCTTGGTATTGTTGTGTGCCCATACTTGTGTTGAACCAAGAGAGCATCATATAGCACCTCAACTCTTAATCTAGAGGAATCTCGAGGAGATAGTCTAGAGCCCTTCACTGGGAATTCGACCACACTCTTTGTTACATATAATGTGTTACAATTGATTTTTATTCCGCATCATTTGTCACTAGATTAGCTAATACACCTATTCATCCCCCCTCTAGGTGTATTTCACCCATAAGATAATTTTCACATCCAAACTCAACAAAAAAAGTACAAACTACACTTAAACCATCAAAACTAAACAAGAGCAAGTATGGAATAAAGTAATGTTAGCTTGTTAGAGAGTTAGGATGTTATAGTGTTAGAATCCATCATCATGAGCCATCAATGGCTCTTGCAAGAGCAAGGCCAAGTAGAGGCTATTGGATTCATGTGGATTATCAAGTAAGAAGTTAGCAAGTTAGTTGTTAGAAGTTAGTTGCTATGAGAATAAATTAGCTAAACATGTAAAAGGAGTTAGAGAGAAAAAAATAAGGAGAGATAAAGAGAGAACCTTTCATAGATTGTCACCTTCTATTACAAGCACTCTTATTTTCCACCCATGTACTATTCTTTCTTCTATTACAAGATCTATAAGAAATGGAAAATATAAACAGGAAGAAGAAGAACAACTAACCTAAACTACCCTTAAAACTACAACGTGGAGAAGAAAACCCTAAAAACTATCCTAAAAACTCCTCAAAACACCTTCTCCCTCAGCTCTGGAAATCCCAGGGGCTTTTATAGGCGAAAGGGGGCACCGGGGAGCTTGTACGGAGCCGCGTGTCAAATCACGACACACGGCTCCACGTAATTGTCGCAGACCGTGTTTTCGCGGCAGTCCTAGGACGGCGCATGTGGAGTCGCCTGCTGCGCGCTCCCTGCTTGTCCACCTGTCGGCTATACTTCCTGGAATCTAGATTTGGGCCCCCGGTTTTGACGAAACCACCCTCAAAGGTCAATGACTATTCTTGTAGACTTTTAATCACCAATTAAATGAGATTTTTGGCTCCTTCTTCATTTTATGACATGGATCTAGAAACAAGCAAAAGAGATATTATTAACAGGATTTAATATTAAATAAATATAAAGATGTGGTATGAAATATATAATTTTAGAGACTATCACACCCCCACACTTATCTTTTGCTCATCCCGAGTAAAACAGAAAACTAAGAAAATTATTACACCACTTTCGCAGGTGACGCGATTGCACCGAGCATGTGCAACAAGCCGTTAAATCTCTAGGTTTCTCCTAGAGGAGGAGTTTTGTCTCCTGAGAATTTTCAGTGGATTGCACTCACAAAATCCATAAAGAAAGAAATCAAATGTCAGTATTTTGAAAACGCATTTTGAAATAGAGAAAAGTGTTAAAATATTTTTGCGAAAATTTAGGTGATTCAAGGTCATAGGTTAACCAGAAATTATTCTTACTTAAACTAAGTCTAAATGCAAAATCTTGTTATAAATTAAATATAAGAATTTAAAATTGAATTGATTCTTTGATTTTGCATAAAACTCTTAGAAAATATGCACTTTGTGAATTGTGAAGATTTTTGGGATATCGACTCTAACTTTCATGTCATTTATTTATATAATTATTTTTTTTTCTTTCCCCAGTTTTCTTAGGCTTTCTCGCATACCCGTGTAGTGAGCCTTTAGCCAGTGACTCCCAAACCAGATAGTTTTAGGGCACCATATTGATTGGCAAAAAGCAAGCACAAAAATAAGTAAAGGAATATGGGTCGATGTTACTGCTTTTTCGATTCTTTCGTACTAGCAAAGTGACTATACGGGTCGTATCTACAAGGAGGGAGAGAGATGAAAGCTTGATGCGACTTCTATGTTCAAGAAAAGAGAAATTTCTTTGTTTAAAATAAGGAATTTAAAAATGAAAACAAATTGATTTCAAGAATTGTTTAGAATGGTTTGGTGGTTTGTAAAAATGATTTTTCTAGATGGTAAAAATGCATGGCTAACTTTCTACTAAGTGCTCCCATTAATCTCTAACTTCTTGAAGATGTAGGCAAGCATAACCTTTATGCATAGGAACTATTCATGTTGGGACCGAATGAAAGTCCTTCCTTTAACTTAGCTTCACACGGTAAAACTTGGACATTCCCTTATCAAGATCCAATAGAAGGTGAGAATAATTGAAGAAACAAGTGTACTAATGGTATCGACAAAGTTAAAAGAAAAATCTCTAACTTACAAAAACAAGTAAAGTATACAAATTATAGATCATCAAAAACCCGTTAAGCATGAAATATAAGAAGGCGAATACTTGTGTGTAAGTTAGAGTTACCTCGTCTTAAGATATCATAGCTCTCGTTTGCACAAGGCTTATTTGACACTATTAACTCAAGTGGGTTCATCAATCAAGTTATTAGGGATTAGTAGGTTAGCAATTAGTTAGCCATGCAATAAGAGAGTTAGTTAGACATGGTAGTAAAAGAAACAACAAAAGAAAAGAAGTAAAGAGAAAGGGTAACGCACTAAAACAAAGAGGTAGAAACAAATTAAACACCAAGTAAATGGAAAGAAGAAAGAGAACTAATTATTTGTATAAGCTTGTCACCTTCAAATACAACTTTTACACACTCTCTCTCTTTCACTCTAATGGCTAAACTAAATAGAAGAAGAAGCAAACATAAAAGTCCCTATAATCCTAAAAACAAGATAACAACAACTTTCTAAAGCTCTGAATATACTCCATGTTGAACCCAAATGGGGTTATTTTTAGGCACAAGGGGAAATAGGGCTAGGGGGACAACCCCTGGCTTAAAGCACGGGAGCGGTCGCGCCCGTGCGACCGCTGAAACGCGGCCTGGGTCGCGAAAACAACCCTACCAGGGCAGCGCATGCCTGGCAACCTGCTGCGTGCAGTCTCTTCTGTCCCCTATCAGCTGGATCTTCTGAATTTTGGATTTGATCTCCATGGACTGACAGAATCTCCTCCTAAGGTCAATGGCTACTTGGTAGGCCTTTAATCACCCATTAAATGGTGATTTAGGGTCTTCTTCTTCATTGCACACCATGGACCTAGGATCAAGCAACCAAACATTTATTAGCAGAATTTTATACAAAATAAATATGCAGATGTGAGAAAAATTATGCAATATTAGAGACTAATTATACCCCCACACTTATCTTTTTTCTCGTCCCGAGCAAAACAAAAATAAGGGAATTATTACACCATTTTCACAGGTGATGCGATTGCACTGAGCATGTGTAACAAGCTTTTAAACCTCATGGTTTCCCCTAGAGAAGGAGTGTTGTCTCCTGAGGGTTTTCAGCGGATTGCACCTACAAAATCCAATGAAGAAAAATGTTAGTTATCAGCAAACCTCTTTTTTCAGAAAAAGAACTTTCAATCATCTAAGTAAAAATAACCGAATGATATGAGAATTAGGTTTAACCCTCATAAGTCCTCCTATACTTTTAAAAGAAGAAATTATGATTTTTCTTTGAATTTAGAAAGGATTTTGTACTTCTAACTTATTCTGTTATTTTGCTTTAGATATATATGCATAATTTGTAAGTATGATGTGCTTGGAATTTCTCAACTCAACTTTGAATATCATTTAATTTTATTAATGTTTATCTGTATGTTTATTCTTGATTTCATTAGGCTTTCTACTTTACTCATGTAACACATATCAAACCGATGACTCCTAAACCAGATGGTTTTAGGGCACCAGGTGGAAAACACCCCTCATATCAAATATGCAAGTAGAGTAGGCCAGTAAGCCATGAAATCAAGATTTACTTATATATATATTATATTTTTTTGGCTTGAGTAATCATGCTTCTTGAGGCACAATTTTTCAGTTTTTTATTTTTTTTAAAATTCAGAGTTGTGTCTCTAAATCCCAAGCATGTGTGTGGTTTATGCATATTCTACTAAGGCTAAATAAAAGATATGAGTTGTTTCCCTTGTTCCTCCCAACTCTTAATCAAACCAATGTTTCATTTTTATTTAGGCTAAAATAAAAATTCCTTAATAAGGTTCCCTTAATTCCTACAACCTTTTGGTATTTTTATAAAGAGTATGAAAAAAAAAAATTCATTCTGGAGATTTTTTTTTTAGGTAAAAAGAAAAAGTATTAGTCCCCCCACCCCCCCACACTTATCTAATGCATTATCCTCATTGAATGTCATGTAAATGCAAATGCAATAAATAGGGTGAAGAAATGATGTCACCGTCTCCGTCGACTCGGGCAAGCCAAGTGCGAATAGGCTAAAGAAATGTCAAAAAATAGAGAAGGGGTAAGCATATAAACAAAAAGAACCCCTAAATTTTGTTTTTTAAATAAATGGTGTGTGAATGGCTATGGTCAGGTGTACGATGGAGCGAAAAGACTCAGCACAGTTTCAACCTGTGACGCAAGCTCAGTGGTCAAAAATGGCTTCAGTCTTTGCCCATTCACTTTGAATTCCGTATTACTCTTTGGATCGATAATAACCACAACACCGTGTGGGAAGACGGTGCGCACAATGAATGGTCCAACCAACGAGTCTTCAGCTTCCCCGCGAAAATGTGAAGCCTTGAGTTGTACAGCAGAACCTTGTCTCCCGGGGCAAAGTTTTCCCTGTTTATGATTTGGTCATGAAAAAGTTTAGTCCTGCTTTAAATGATCCGAGCGTTCTCGTAGGCTTCATTCTATATCTGCTCTAATTCTGAGATCTGCAGTCTCCTTAGCTCACCGGCCTTAGTCAGATCAAAATTGAGTTGCTTAATGGCCCATAGGGCACGGTGTTCTAACTCGACTGGCAGATGACAGGCTTTTTTGAATATGATTCTGTAAGGAGACATCCCCAGAACTGTCTTCAAAGCAGTGCGGTAAGCCCATAATGCATCGTTGAGATTGACCAACCAATCCTTTTTATTTTGTCTGACAGTTTTTTTCAAAATGAGCTTGACCTGTCGATTGGTGACTTTGACCTGCCCATTTGTCTGGGGATGATACGGAGTGGATAACTTGTGACTGATGGAATATTTCCGCATCAGAGCTTCAAAAACTCTATTGTAGAAATGCGATTCATTATCACTAATTATCGCTATGGGGGTGCCAAATCGGGAGAAGATGTTTTCTTTGAGAAATTTGACAACCACTTTATGGCCATTGGTTTTTGTAGGCACAACTTCTACCCATTTAGAGACATATTCCACAGGAACCAAGATGAACTGGTTGCTGAAAGAATTTGGGAATCGTCCAATGAAGTCAATACCCCAAACATCAAAAATTTCAACTTCAAGAATCGGGTTCAGGGGCATCATGTCTCTTCTTGAAATTTTCCCAATCTTCTGACAATTTGCACATGACTTGAAAAAGTGGAATGAGTTTTTGAACAAAGTGGGCCAGTAAAACCCACTTTATAAAACTTTCTCTGCAGTTTTGCGGGGACCGAAGTGTCCGTCGCATGCAAGTTCATGGCAAAAGCTAAGCACACTCCTCTGTTCTTCCTTTAATATGCATCGCCGAATAATCTGGTCGGGACAATACTTAAAAAGATACGGCTCTTCCCAGAAGAAGTACCATACTTGGGCAAAGAAACGACACTGGTCTTGCTTTATCCAGTCCGCGGGTAATTGTCCAGTGGCCAGGTAATTGACTATGTCCGCATACCATGGTTCCTTAAAATGGCCAGGATGTGCTCATTTGGGAAATCCTCGTTGATCGGAGTTTGTATTCTCAGTGCATTTGGAATTCTTGACAGATGATCAGCTACCACATTTTCTATACCTTATTTATCCCGATTTTTTAACTCAAATTCTTAAAGCAGAAGGATCCACCGAATCAATCGGGCCTTAGCTTCCTTCTTGGTCTTGAGGTATTTTAATGCTGAGTGATCAGTGAAGATCACAGTCCTTGATCCTAACAAGTATGGCCGGAACTTTTCTAACGCAAAAACAACGGCCAAGAATTCCTTCTCGGTCGTTGTATAATTCTGTTGGGCATCATTCAGAGTCCTACTCGAGTAGTAGATCACGTGCTGCCTATTGTTGATGCGCTGTCCAAGAACAGCACCGATAGCAAAATCAGAGGCATCGCACATGATTCAAACGGTTGTGCACAATCAGGAGCATAAATAATAGGCGCAGATACAAGGTCTTACTTAATCTTCTCCCATGACTTGAAACATTCATTGTCAAAATCAAAGGGCACGTCCTTTGCGCTCAGGTTGGTTAAGGGCCTAGCGATTTTGTTAAAATCCTTAATGAACCGTCGGTAGAACCCGGCATGCCCTAGAAAGGATCTGATATCCTTGATGCTTTTGGGTGGTGGAAGCTTAGCAATCACTTCTACTTTTGCCTTGTCCACTTTAATTCCTCTCCTAGAAATCTCATCGCCTAAGACAATCCCCTGTCTCACCATGAAGTGACATTTCTCCCAGTTCAGAGTTAGGTTCTTTTCCTTGCATCTTTGCAGAACCAACTCAAGATGATGAAGACATTATTCAAATGAATCTTCGTAGATGGAGAAGTCATCCATGAAGATCTCAAGAAAATGTTCTACCATGTTGGAGAACACACTGAGCATGCACCGTTGGAATGTCACGGGAGCGTTGCATAATCCAAAGGGCATGCGTCAATAAGCGAAGGTTCCAAACGGGCGGGTGAACGTAGTCTTTTCCTGGTCTCCTGCAGGAATTGGGATTTGATTATATCCCAAGTACCCATCTAGGAAGCAATATTATTCATGTCCAGCCAAGCGTTTAATCATTTGGTCGATGAAGGGTAGCGGGAAGTGGTCTTTACGGGTGGCTGCATTCAGCTTTCTATAGTCGATACAAATACGAACCTTGATACGCACTCGTGTTTGTACTAACTCTTTTTGCTCATTTTCAACCACCGTAAAGCCAGCTTTCTTCGGGACCACATGAACATGGCTAATCCATTGGCTACCAGAAATGGGATAAATGATCCCATTGTCTAATAGTTTCAAATTTTAGCTTTTACTGCCTCTTGCATGAGTGGGTTAAACCTGCATTATGGGTCCCTCCTGGGAGTCACTTCATCGGTTAAATGGATTCTATGTTGAACTATTGCTGGACTTATTCCTTTGATATCCTTCATTGTCCATCTAATGGCTTTCCTATGTCTCTTCAGAATAGACATTAAGCTGTCCTCTTGTTGCTCAGTCAGGTGGGATGCTATGATGACTGACAGGGTTTCTCTTCCGCCCAAGTAGGCGTACTTGAGGTGTTCAAGTAAAGCTTTAGCTTTAGGGAAGGTGTTGATTCATTGGAGATGATATCCGGACTTTCAATCATATGATGAGGTACACTTGGGCTTGACGCCCAGTCCACTACCGAATCTATGATCTGGTCTAGATTAAAATCCTCATACTCCAGATCAAACTCTGCCTCTGTTTCTATCTCCATGCTTTCCTCATGCTCACTGGTCATATTTTCAATAGAATTAACCTCGAAAATTGATCATTTATATCCATGGGTTGTCTTCCAAGATTGAAAACGTTAACTTCCTTTGTCATATCTCCAAAGGTCAATCGCATGGAATCGTTCCTACAGTTGATTATGGCATTGGCTGTAGCAAGGAATGGGCACCCTAAGATGACTGGAGTTGGAGACCGTGGATTTAACACAGGTTGGATCTCAAGCACAATGAAGTCAACAGGGTAGATGAAATTCCAGACCCGGATAAGGACATCTGTGATTTCTCCCTTCGGGAATTTCACAGATCGGTCAGCTAACTGAATGGTGACTCGAGTTGGACTCAGCTCGCCCAACCCAAGTTGTTGGTATACTAAGAGAGGTAGCAAGTTGATACTCGCTCCCAGGTCAATGAGTGCTCTGTTAATTTTTTTTTGTCCTATGGTATAGAAAATTGTGGGACATCCAGGATCTTTGTATTTTACCGGAATGGGACCAGACAGAATTTTGCTTGTGCTGGTTACCAAGAACACTTTCTTGGGCACATTTGTCTTTCTTTTTTTTGTACACATAACCTTAAGAAATTTTGCATAGGCTGGGACTTGTTGGATAGCGTCAAGAAGAGGCACATTCATATTGACCTGGTTAAACATCTCAAGTATCTTCTCCACGTGCATATTCTTATTACTGTTCCTAAGCCGATTGGGAAAGGGTGCTACAGGCTTATGAACTTGTTTAGCAGCCTTATCCTCGTCAGATGTTTGTGGAGCAGATGGGAGGAGCTAGCAGAGGTGGAGGCTGAAGTAGGATCCATGTGGACATGATTTTTCTGTTGGTAGACCTGGTTATCCACCTTCTTTCCAGATCGAAGTGTGTGAGCAACATTGCACTGATTGATCGAAGGATCCTGAATTTCATACGCTTGATTGGAGTTTTTTGGGTTAACTAGCGGCTGACTAAGTAAAGTACCCTTTGGTCTTTCACTTAGAGAGCTAGCTAATTTGCTCATCTGCATTTCCAATCTAGATATGGCATATGAATGGTTGCTCAGCGTATGTCCCTGATTTTGTATGAAAGCGGCTTGGGACTTCATAAAAGCCTCCATGCTCTCCTCCAATTTACTGAATTTCTTTTCCATTGGTGAAATTTGGAAAGAGGAAGATGGGGCTGGAATGGGAAAATTTGTTGGATGAGTGGGATGGCAAAAATTATTGGGAATATTTAGCCAGGGAGAATTGTTCATGGCCCAAGAGAAATTTGGGTGATTTCTCCAACAGGGGTTGTACGTCTGCGAGTACGGATTATGTGGCAGCCGTGAGTAGGCCGCATTCATGTGTTCCGGTGGCACTTGCTGAGTATGAAAAATAGGGCACTCTTTAAAGACATGGTTCGGTGCCTGATAGTATGAACAACCCGGATTGTGAATTGGTGATGGGTTGATTAGGTTTACATTGGCTGGCTCTTTTATTTTTAGAGCCTCTATTCTCCTCATAAGGGTAGCAATCTTAGCTTCTACAGCTATGGATGATTCCAAGGATAGGAGCCCTCCTTTTGAAGCTATGGACTGTGAATTCCTTGGTTTCTCTAAGGTTAGCTCCCATTGCAGGGTTTTCTCAGCTAACTCCTCAAACAAATCCCAACCCTTATTATTCTTTTGCAAGAACTCTCCCTGACACATGGTTTCTAACAGGGTTTTCGTTTGATAATCTAAACGATCATAGAGAATCTGGCACTGACGCCATTTCTCTACACCGTGATGAGGGCACTGAGCTAGGAGATCTTTGAATCGTTCAAAGTATCTCTAGAAGGGTTCACTATGTTCTTGCTTAAACTGCATGATATTCTTTCTGATGAGGGCAGTTTTGTGAATTGGGTAGAATTTTTTCAAGAAGGCCTTGACGAAATCATCCCACTTTGTAACTGAATCTATATCCAAATTGTACAACCATTTCTTAGCTAGGTCCTTTAGGGAAAAGGGAATGAAACGTAACCTAACGACATCGTCTGCTAGCTGGGGAATACGCATCATGAGGCATACTTCTTCAAATTCCCTAACAAAGAAGTATGTGTCCTCCGATTCTAAACCAAGAAACTTTTGAAGAGTGTTGATGAATTAAGACTTTAATTCAAAGTTATTTCCATTCGCCTCAGGCAGTTTAATACATGATGGTAGTGATTCTGATTGGGTAAAACCTGTCCTGTAGCGACGCCATCACCGGTTCTGGATGCAAGGATAGAGAAGTGTTTCTGGTTAATCTGGAAGTTATAGGATCTCTCACCCACTCTTACATGCAACACACCACAAACAACGTATAGACAACAAACAATCAAAATAAAAAATAAAAAACAACAAAAGAAAGAAAAACAACCGCCAAGCCTTAGTCTAAGGTACCTGGACCTAGATGACTCCTAACTGGTCGATTCTCCGAGGGAGGTTGTTGCAGGAACTCGACTAAAAGCTAATCGGCCAAGAAAGGGCAAAACTCGGTAGGAGGCATCTGGGCGTGAGCCACGGGCCTTAATTACGCCAAACCACAGAGCTTTCGAGGCTTTATCTCTCAATTCACTTTCCTTAGATGCCGATTTTGTAGGAGTATAGTTCTTGCAATTTCCACCCTAGGTTAATCTCTCAATGAGTCCGAGATGTCCCTAGGGCCAACGTCTATCAATTTTTAGTTAAGGCTTGGGTTGTGTGAGTGCACTTGGAGATAGTTTTTGGGCTAAGGATGGGTGATGAAATCCCCACCTTATCATGTTTATTTGAGATTTTGCCCTTAATGTCCATTGTGCAAGTGTACAGTTTATTCACAACAAGATAACACTCAAAGTGATAAATCACTCCAAAATGTTGGTCTTATTCTATATGAATGCACATGTACCTTTTCTCCAGCACTCTTCAACAGAAATTGAAATGAATTGAAATAGCCACATGCCCTAAATGCAAGAGTCTAATTCGATTTTCAATTTAGCAATAAATGGATTTCTATTGAGCTTATTACAAGTGTATAAGGTGAAGCATACAAATGAGCTAAAAATTTGAGAAAGCAATTTGAATAATTTTCAATAATTTTTGGCAACCCTGCAGAAGAGCTTTAGTTAGTACTTCAATCGGATAAATTCGCTTTTACACGAATTTTTCTGAGGGCAAATGAATTCCTCGTGCAATGGTCTTCGGCCACCAATTTTGCTTCTGATAGTAGTTAGCTCCTTGGTACTTCTCCTACACACAAAATAAGAAAAATTCTTTAGTATTGAACAATAAAGTCGTTCCCTCCCTGGCAACGGCGCCAAAATTTGATCGGCAAAAAGCAAGCACAAAAATAAGTAAAGGAAAGTGGGTCGATGTTACTTCTTTTGCGATTCTTTCGTACGAGCAAAGTGGCTATACGGGTCGTATCCACAAGGAGGGAGAGCGATGAAAGCATGATGCGGATTCTTTCTTCAAGAAAAGAGAAAGTTCTTTGTTTCAAATGAAGAACTTGAAAATGAAAACAAGTTGGTTTCAAGAATTGTATAGAATGGCTTGATGGTTTGTAAAAATGATTTTTCTATATGATAAAAATGCATGGCTAACTTTCTACTAAGTGCTCCCACTAATCCCTAACTTCTTGAAGATGTAACCTCACGATGGATCATAGGCAAGCATAACCTTTATGCATAGTAACTATTCACGTTGGGACCGAATGAAAGTCCTTCCTTTAACTTAGCTTCACACGGCAAAACTTGAACATTCTCTTATCAAGATCCAATAGAAGGCAAGAATAAGGGAAGAAATAAATACACTAATGGTATCGGCAAAATTAAAAGGAAAATCTCTAACTTACAAAAAAAAGTAAAGTATACAATCTATAGATAATCAAAAACCCGCTAAGCCTGAAATATAAGAAAGTGAATACTTGTGTGTAAGTTAGAGCTAGAACCCTCATCTTAAGATATCATAGCTCTCGTTTGCAAAACGGGTTATTTTACACTATTGACTCATGTGGGTTTATCAATCAAGCTGTTAGAGATTAGTGAGTTAGTAATTAGTTAGCCATGCAATAAGAGAGTTAGTTAGACATGATAGTAAAAGAAATAACAAAAGAAAAGAAGTAAAGGAAAGGGTAACACACTAAAACAAAGAGGTAGAAACAAATGAAACACCAAATAAATGGAAAGAAGAAAGAGAACTAATTACTTGTATATGCTTGTCACCTTCAAATACAACTTTTACACACTCTCTCTCTCTCTCTCTCTCTCCCTCTCACTCTAATGGCTAAACTAAGTAGAAGAAGAAGAAAATATAAAAGCAACTACAATCCTAAAACAAGATAACAACTTCCTAAAGCTCTGGATATCCTCCTTGTTGAACCCCAAGGGAGTATTTATAGGCACGAGGGGAAAGGGAGCCAGGGAGACAAACCCTGGCCCAAAGCACGGGCGCGGCCGCGCCCGTACGGTCGTGGAAACGCGGCCTGGGCTGCGTTTCCGCGGCCCTACCAGGGCAACGCATGCCTGGCTACCTGCTACGTGCAGTCTCTTCTGTCCCCTCTCCGCTAGATCTTTTGGATTTTGGATTTGATCTTCTTGGACTGACAGAATCTCCTTCTAAGGTCAATTGCTACTTGGTAGGCCTTTAATCACCGATTAATTGTGATTTAGGGTCTTCTTCTTCATTGCACACCATGGACCTAGGATCAAACAAGCAAACCTTTATTAGCAGAATTTTATACAAAATAAATATACAGATGTGAGAAAAATTATGCAATATTAGAGACTAATCACAGATGAGAAAACATCCCTCAGGCTTAAGGACTCAAGTAAACAAGGCCACAAAACTAAAGGGGATTATTTTATTTTTATCCACCGTTTTAGGCATAAATAACCATGCTTCCTGAAGCATAATTACCCAACTTCAATAAGTGATTTTATTATCATCATTTTTTTAAATATTTTTTTGTCATTTTCAATCTTTGTTTCAATCCAAAAATTTGTGTAAGTAGAAGTGCATATATCTAAGGCAAAAAATTTAAGATCAAATTATCTTTCCAATCTTACTTCCTTATCCTAAAATTTAAACAAGATCTGTTATTTTGGCTTGGTTTAAAAATTCTTAATTTTAGGTCTTTCTGATTCCTAAGATAATCATAATTTTCTTCAAAATAAATCAAAATTATTTCTCTTATTTCAAAATGTTTTGTAAAAGAAAAGAAAAGAGTTTTTATACGAAAGAAAATTTTAAAAATTCCTAAAAAGAAGTGTTAACGAAAGAAAATTTGAAACAACCTACGTTAGTAAACCCTCCCCCACACTTATCTCATGCATTGTCCTCAATGCATCGTGAATGTGTATACACATGAAACAGATGGAAAGGGAAGGAAAATTACCCCATGGTGGTGACTCCGGTGGTGGTCTGATTGGGCCAAGCGTTGCTACCAGATCAAGATAATGTGGTGGCTCATGGAATCCACCTTTATTGACCTCTTTTTTATTAACATATTTATAATTCCCAATTTTAATAGGATCATGGAAGATCTTATCATGAAAAATATTCCTTACATGACCAATCTTGAAAGATCATCACTGAGTCATTATGGTCAATACCTTGGTCCAACAATAGAATGTGGATTTGTGGAATGGATGATTTGGGTTTTGAAGGAAATCAAAAGTCTGGGAACCAATACTAACTCAGGAAAATCAACTTTGGGTTCGAGAGTCGGTTTAGGTTCAAGAGTTGAGTCCAAAACAAAGAATTTAATTTCATATTCTGTTCCCATCAATGAAATGTGACAAGCCAAAATAAGTGGTTCAATTTCAAAATCCATGGATACAGGAATCAATGTTGGCTCGGGCAATGGGTCCAACTTGGGTAAGGATGCCGGAGTCAACATAGATTCAAAGATTGGAATTGAATCATAAAGTTGTGGGTCGGGTTCACATTAATATTCAAGTTCGATTTCATTGAAATGAAAACTTGCCAATTTGTCAATGGCTTGATATTGGTCAAGTTCAAGATTTTGTGGTAAAATTGAATCTTGGTCAAAGTCTTCAAGATTTCATGATTCTTGATTTTCATCAATATGATTAGAAGTGTTAGGAGTAGTCAAGATTGGGTAGGGAGAGTTTCCTTATTCCTACACATATTTTCTAATCAACTAAGTCTAGCTTCTATCATATTGAAAGGATCGCGTTGGAATTGAATCATGGATTCCGTGCACTTTTCGAAGTCAGTATGTTCTTCTTACTGTGGGACTTGAAAAATGGAGTAAGGATCATGGATTTATAACTTTGATGGGATTTTGAGCCTTCTAGATTTTGAATTTGTCGCTCGAGTTCCTCTAAGGCATCCATCCTCTTTTCCCAGTCAATTGGTTCTTCTAATGGTTGCTCGGGAGAAGGAGTATATGAAGCTGGATGTTGGCAAGGTGGTTAACCATATGACTCAGGAGAGTTATATCCCCACTGACTCTGTGAAGAGTGGTAATGATTATTCCAGTCTTGTTTATAGTATTGGGACTGGGGCACATATTGAGTCGGATAATCCCAATTTGGCATATATGGTTAGTCTATATTGTACATAGCCGGGTCGGAGTTATCCAAGTCAAATGAGGTTAGGGTGAAATATGAATTCATATTAGGATTGAAAAATTGTTGTTGTTAAAATACATTTAACAATTTACAAAAAAAGAAAAATAAGTAAACAAACAAAAAAAAGAAAAAGAAAAAGATAACAAGCCTATGCTAGGGTTAACTTAGACCTAGACGACTCCTAACTGGTTAGACTGTTCATGGGGGGTACATTGCCAGAATCTGATCACGAGTTAATCGGTCAGGTAAGGGCTAGAACAGTGGGAGGTATCCGTGCTGGAGCAACGAGCCTAATTATGCCAAACCACTGTCTTCGATGTTTCGCCTCTCAATCCCCAACCTTCGACACCGATTTGACAAGAGTCAAACTCTAACAACTTTTTTCTTAGGTCAATCTCCTAAATGAGTCATAGATGTCCCTAGGGGCCAACGTCTAGCAAATTTTATTTAGGCTTGAGTTGTGTGAGTGGGGAGGTGATTTTTGGGCTAAGGGAGGGTAATGACTTCCCTACCTTATATTGTATTGAGTTTTTGCCCTTAAATTCAATTCATGCAAGTGTGCAATATAGATAAGAATGAACACACAAATAGAGTAAATCACCTACGTGTTTGTCCTAACTATATGCAATGCAATATGTACACCTCCATCAAGATCACAACTAAATAAGAACAAAATACAGTATATTGGAATTGAAATCAACACGTGCCTAGATGCAAATGTCTAAACTATTTTAAAGCATCCAATTTTCATATTTTAGTTCTTAAATTATTATAGTGTACCGGTGACAGAAATTAGCAACAGAATATAATAATATACAAGAATTTATCCAACCACACAAAAGCAAGTGTGGACTTCTGCAATGCTAAAAATTTGACCTGCACACTAAAAAATAAAGAAGAAAAGTTAACAAAAATGTGAAATCAAACTGTTCCCATCCCCGGCAACAGCGCCAAAATTTGATCGAGGGAAAACCGTGCACGAAAAGTGTCATTTTGAAATAAAGAGTTAAAATGTTTGTGCTTTACCTTCCTTGATATTTCTGTTATAGCATAGAGGCCAAACGGGTCGAATTCATAGGGATGGGAAGTAACAGAAGCTTTATCGGTATGTTCACGTGTGTGTTAAAGTTTCTTCAATGTTTTAAAGAATGAAATGAAAAAAAAACAAAGAATGAAAAGAGAAGGGTACGATGAAACACAAAGAAGTGGGAAACATGGAAAAGATATTTGTGGTTTTTGAAATTATTTCTAAAATAAAGTAAAAATGAAAGAAACCTCATGGCTACTAACTACTAATGGCTCCACTAACTATGCTAACCTCTTAGTGATAGTTGCTAATCGTACACAATTTTTGCATTCTTTTCATTACAATCCTATATTTATTGTGTAATAAATCTGCTAATTTTCTTATCTTAAATGTCTATTTTGCAGAAGATAATCATGAAAAGAAAGAGGATTGAGGCAAACGTTTAGCTAAAGATCAGAGCAAATCAAAAAGTTAAAACCAAATGGAAACCGATAAAATTCATATTTCTATAAATCTATTTTGGTTAGCTAAAAATCAACCATGGATAACATCAAATACAGAGTCCAAATTCAAAATCCAAAGGGATAAATGGATACAGAGAAGATCAACGGATGAGATGAAGCAATTTTAACTCAAATTCTTACTGGATACATTTTAGTATTTGAATCATAAATTTCGCTACTGAAACTCAAAGCTGATGATTCAAGATGATCCAGAAAGAAGACTTAAAGGGTTATAACTGTTAAGTTGATCAGTGTTTCCAATTCTATCATTTGATAAGTTATATTTAGCAATCAACACGTCAATAAGGTGCAGATTAGAACTGAATATCCACATCAAATCAAGTTTGGAGATAAGGGGAGGATTCAAATTCAGATATAGCCATCTCTCCCTATATTTTAAATCATATTCTTATCCATTTCTATGCTATAAATACTCCACACATCAGAGGTGGACGATAAGGCAGAGAAGGTTTCTTAGGCTAGTTTTTATTCTTTTTAGTTTAGATTTTTATTTTCATTTTATGAAATTTTTATTTCTTTGTAAGCATAGGTTAGACTAAGATTCATGTAAGTAAAAGAGAGAGATTTAAGTTAGAGTGACACCGATGTAACCTCCTCCTTTCTTCATCATTTCTGCAAGTAATAAAAGGTAACTTTTTATGTTCTTCTTTATTTTTGTTTTCTTCTTCTTCTTTCTACTCATCTTCTTTCAGTTTTGATGATAGTCCAAGTGAGTCAAATAGTATCAATATTACCTTGCCTTAGCGAGTACCATCGATAGCTCATGACAATGGATTTTCCCTATGCTCGTATCATTTCATACTTGCTCGAAGAAGACTTGATGATGTAATGTGAATTGGGACTGAGTTAATCTTATGAGTTATGCACTGATCGCCTCCAGATCAAAGTAAACATGAAAGGTTTTTAGGTAAGTCATCAACCGAAAAATATAAGTATTTCTTTTAAGTTTTCTTTCTTTTCTTTTTATTCTTTAGTTTAGATCACCACAATCTCCCAACTCTTTTATCACTCTTTTTAATTTCTTTGTATAAATCCATTTTTCATTTTCTCCACCTTCTCAATCTATCACTTTCTTCTTAACTTAACTGTAACTTATTTTTCTCTTTCTTTTAAAGAACAAAAAGAAGATCTTTAACCATTCTTTGTAACCTAAAAGAGAACTTGTTAAAAAGCTTCCATCGCTAGTCCCTCCTTATGGATCACGACCCGCACAGTCACTTGCTATAGCTGTAGTATTGAGTACTTGCAATTCTATTCTTAAGTTCTAAAATTCTATATTCTTGTGTGCAGGTAAAAACCTTGATCATATTTTAGCGTCGTTGCCAGGGAGGGAGGGTAAGTAATTCTCTTTTTAAGTTTACATTTTGGGTTAACCTTTTTATTTGTTCTTAGTGTACAGGTTTAACAATAAGAAATTTTTGCTGTAGCGGATATATAAGTGGCCCTGGACTCTGCTCAAGAAAATAGAACCCAGAAGCCCTCAGATTTGCTACATTCCAGTGGCAATCTGAGTGAACTACTTACCTGTATTTCTACAGGTTGGCTGAATTGCAAAGCTAAATTTCTGTAGCTATTTATTTCCTTATTTGTCTCATTGTACATACTTTCTAACCTCAACAGTAAAATGATGTTTGTTAAATGCTAAAACCGGTTTAGACTTGCATTTACGAACGTGTCTAATTCGTTTATATTTTACATTACTGTTGAAGAGTGTTGGAGCAAAGGTATGTGTGTATAGCATGTAGTATACAAACACTTTTGGATTGTTTACATTGCTTAAGTATTGCTTTTCATGTACACATTGCACTAAATTGATTTAAGAGCTTGTCCTATAAACAAGATAAGGTGGGGAAGTCTCGGACTGACCAAGCCTTAGCCCACAAACAATCTCCTCACTCACTAACCCAAGCCTAACTAAAACTGAGTAGACGTTGGCCCTAGGGACATCTCAGACTCATATAGGAGACTGACCTAAGGGGAAAGTTGATTAGAATTTGACTATTTCCAAATCGGTGTATAAGGTTGGGGATTGAGGGGCGAAACCCGAAAGGTTGGTGGTTTGGCATAATTAGGCCCGTTGCTGAGGCATGGATACCTCCCACTGACCTTGCCCCTACTTGGCCATTAACTTGTGGTCAGATTCTGCAATATACCCCCCGTGGTTAGTCTAACCAGTTAGGAGTCGTCTAGGTCTAAGGTCTGCCTTAACTTAGGTTAGATTTTTTTTCTTTTTACTTGTTTGCTTATTTGTTAATTTTTCTTTGTTTGTGTCTGACATTTCTTGTGTGATATGGCTTATAATAACAATTTTTTTCAATTTCAATGGTAATCCATGATACACCCTGACCTCTTTTTCGGATATTACGAACCCGACATATCATAACTTTAACCAACCTAGTGTGCCAGATTGGTCTTATCCAAATCAATACATGCCTCAGTCCCAATACTATGAACAAGACTGGAATAATTATCACTACTCCTCACAGAGTCAATAGGGATACAACTCTCCCGAGTCATATTGTCAACCACCTTACTAACATCCAGCTTCATATACTCCTTCTCCCAAACAACCATTAGAAGAATCAATTGACTGGGAAAAGAGAATGGAAGCCTTAGATAAGCTTGAGTGACGAATTCAAATTTCAGAAGACTCAAAATCCCATCAAAATATACAAATCATAGATCCTTACTCTATTTTTCAAGAAGATCATGCGGACTTAGAAAATAGTATGAAATCCATGATTCAATTCTAAAATGATCCACTTGATATGATAGAAGCAAGACTTAGTAGATTGAAAAACATGCGTAGGAATAAGGAAACTCTCCCATCCAATCTTTGACTATTCTCGACAGTTCTAGCCATATTGATGAAAATCAAGAATCATGATATCTTGAAGACTTTGACCAAGATTCAATTTCACCACAAAACCTTAAACTTGACCAATATTAACCCATTGACGAGTTGGCAAGTTTTCATTTTAATGAGATTGAACTTGATTATGAATGTGAACCCGATCCCCAGCTTTGCGATTCAGTTTCCATCTTCAAATCTATGTTCACTCTGGTGTTCTTATCTAATTTGGACCAATTTCTCGAGCCAACATTTATTCTCGTACTCTTAGATCTAGAAATGGAATCATCCATTTTGGATAGTCACATTTCATTGATGGGAAAGAATGTGAATTTCAATTATTAGATTTGGACTCAACTTTTGGCCAAAATTGACTCTCGAACCCAAAATTGATTTTTCCGGGTTAGTATTGGTTCCTGAACCTGTCATTCTTGAGCCCAAGTCAACCATTCCACCAAGTCACATTCTTTTGTTGGCATAGGTATAGACCATGATGACTCCGTGATGATTTTTCAGGACTGGTCATGTAAAAGAAATAAGTTTCATGATAGGATCTTTCACAATCCTATTCATATTAGGGACTGTAAATATGTAAATAGAAAAGAGGTCAATAAGGTGGGTTCCGTGAACCACCACATTATCTTGATTGGGTAGCAACGCTTGACCCAATCAGACTATCACCGGAACCACCACCATAAGGCAATATTTTTCTTCCATTTCTTCTTTTTCATGCATCAATGCATTAATTCATACATTGAGGACAATGCATGAGATAGGTGTGGGGAGGGTTCTAACATAACTTAGGTGTTCCTTTTATTATTAAAAAATTTATTAATAACTTTTTCTTTACTTTTAAAAACTTTTGGAAAATAGAAACAATATTTTGACATATTTTTTGTAAGAAACTAAGTCAATTTTAAAGAATAGGAGAATCATAATTAGGATTTCTTATACTTGGTCAAAATAAGATTATTTGTTTGATTTCCAAAATTAGGAAGAAAATTTGAAAAATAATTTAGTCTTAATTTTTATCTGATAATATATGCATGCTTTATACACTTACACACTTAGGGTTCAAAAACAAAGATTCTTATGCCTTATTAAAAAAAGAAAAAGAAAATATATATATATAATATATCAAAAATCCTCTAATTAAGCTGGTATTTGTGCCTTATAAAGCATAATTATTCACGCCTAAAAGCAGTTCATATAATAAAATCCTTAGTTTTGTGGCCTTATTTGCTCGAGTTCTTAAGTCCTTGTTTTCTCACCCGGTGCTCTAAGACCGTTTAGTTTGGGTGTCATCGATTAAAGGCTCGTTGCATGGGCAGATTAAAAAACCAAATAGAACTAAGGAATAATATCACCAAAACTAAAAAACAAAAAAAAGAAAATAAAGCATAAGAGTTAGAGTTAAAGAACCCCGAGTCAAAATTTCACGGTCACAAAGGTGCATATGACTTAGGGTAAAATAATATACTAGATGAGAAATGTAGTTTGACTCATTGCCTTGATTGATAACAAGTTTTTTAATAAAGACTAAGTTTAGAATGAAAAGTTTAGTTTTTCTATAGCTTATAGATTACTTAATTCTTAGAATAATACTTCAAATATTTTTCTCTTTCAATATGTGTTTTCAAAATACTAATACTTTGTTTCTCTTTCTTTATGGATTCTGTGGGTGTAATCCACTGAAAACCCTCACGAGACAAAACTCGTCCTCTAGGGGAAACCTAGAGGTTTAACAGCTTGTTGCACATGCTCAGTGCAATCACGTAACCTACGAAAGTGGTCTAATAATCTTTTGTTTAGTTTTGATGTTTTGCTCGAGGATGAGCAAAAGATAGGTGTGTGGGTGTGATCATACACATATTTGCATTCTTTTCATTACACTCCTACATTTATTGTATAATAAATCTGCTAATTTTCTTGTCTTAAATGTCTATTTTGCAGAAGATAATCATGAAGAGAAAGAGGATTAAATCAAATAAATATCAGTTAAAATTAGATTTAACTGGATCTATTTGGTTAGTTGAGAATGATCCCAACAAATCAAAGATTGGGGCAAATATTCAGCTAAAGATCAGAGCAAATCAGAAAGATAACACCAAATGAAAATCGGTAAAATTCGGATTTCTAGAAATCTAATTTGGTTAGCTAACGATCAACCATGGATAACGTCAAATACAGAGTCCAAATTCAAAATCCAAAGGGATAAATGGATATAGAGAAGATCAACAGATGAGATGAAGTAATTTTTATTAAGATTCTGACTGGATACATTTTAGTATTTAAATCATAAATTTTGCTACCGAAAATCAAATCTGATGATTCAAGATGATCTAGAAAGAAGACTTAAAGGGCTACAATGCTTAAGTTGATCACTATTTTTAATTCTATCATTTGATAAGTTTTATTAAGCAATCAACATGCCAATAAGCTGTAAATCAGGACTGAATATCCACATCAAATCAAGTTTGGAGATAAGGGGAGGATTCAAATTCAGAAATAGCCAGCTCTCTCTATCACTTAACTCACTTCCTTATCTATTTCTATGCTATAAATACTCCACACATCAGAGGCGGATGACAAAGTAGAGAAGGATTCTTAGGCTAGTTTTTCATTCCTTTTAGTTTAGGTTTTTATTTTCATTTTATGTAATTTTTATTTCTTTGTAAGCATATGTTAGGCTAAGATTCATATAAGTAAGAGAGAGAGAGAGAGAGAGATTTATGTTGAGAGTGATACCGATGTAACCTCCTCCTTCCATCATTTCTGCAAGCAATAGAAAGGTAACTTTTTTTGTGTTCTTCATTTTTGTTTTCATCTTCTTCTTTCTACTCTTCTTCTTTCGGTTTTGATGATAGTCCAAGTGAGTCAAATAGCATTGATATTGCCTTGCCTTAGCGAGTGCCATCGATAACTCATGATGATTGATTGAAGTTTTACTTGCGCAAAAATATAGAATTTTAGTACTTTAAGAATATAATGTGCAAGTACTCAATTCTACCAGTATAGCAAGTGGCTATGCGGGTCGTGATCCGCAAGGAAGGACTAGCGATGGAAGATTTTTAGTAAGTTCTCTTTTATGCTACAACGTATGATTAAAGGTCTTCTTTTAGTTCTTTAAAAGAAAAGAAAAAATAGGTTAAAGTTAAGTTAGGAAGAATGTAGTAGATTGAGATGGCGGAGAAAATGGAAAATGAGTTTATACAAAGAAATAAAAAGAGTGATGAAAAAGTTGGGAGATTATGGTGTAGGTGATTAAACTAAAAGTTAAACGAAAAGAAAGAAAAACCTAAAAGAAATACTTACCTCCTCTGGCCAAATACTTAACTTAAGTTTGTGGCGACGATGTTACCTTGAAGTAGAGGCAATCAGCGCATACCCCATAAGAGTTGATTCTATCTCTTCCACATTACCTCATCAAGATGATACAAGTATGAAATGATACATATTGAGACTAAAATCTATCATCATGAGCTATTAGTGGCACTCGCATAGGCAAGTCTCTTTCGATGCTATAAGACTCACTTGGTTAGCAATTGGTACCAAAAGAAAAAAAGTAGAAAAGAAGAAGAAGAATACAAAAAACGAAGAAGAACATAAAAATATAACTATAGATTCAATGTTGTAACAATAAGAGAAAAGAAGAACAATTTACATCGGTGTCACTCTCAGCACAGGCTTCACTCTCATTCTCCTATGAAACTCTAATCTCCTCTGAATTACATAAATGAAAACTAAAAATTACATAAAAAGAAAAATAAAAACCTACACTAAAAAAAAATAAAAAACTGGCCTAGGATTTATCTCTACATAGTTGTTTCCTGTGGTCTCTGAAAAACCCAGTATTTATAGGCAAAACCCAACGTGGAGGAGCGTACGAGATAGGGCGAGAAAACGCTCCCCCAACTTCTCTAACAAAGCCGCGAAAATGCGGCTTTGGCCACGTTTTCATGGCCTGGATGTGGCCAGGTAGCCACACCTGGGGGGGGTATAGCTCTTCACTCAGTGTTTTCCTTTATCTGGTTCTGAATTTCCCTTTTTAGCTCCTGGATTTGACAAAACTACCTATGATATTTGGCTTTAACCAATTGATTTTGGAAGATTAATTTTAACCGATTTTCAACTTCTTTGATTTACCATGATCTGCCCTGATTTTTTGTCGAATTAATTCTGATTTAAATCAAGATTTTTGATGGGCTTTTGGGCTCGTTTCTTTTTCCTTTCCTTTAACAATGGGCATGCATATAAATTAGACAATAATTAGGATTAAAAGCATAGTTTATTATATAACAAGTATGAGAATGTAACAATGAATGTGCGATATCAGCGACCGATCACAACCCCGTACCTACCTTTTGCTTGTCCTCGAGCAAAATAGCAAAACTAAATCAAAAATTATTAGACCGCTTTCGCAGTTCACGCGATTGCATTGAGCATGTGCAACAAGCCGTTAAACCTCTAGGTTTCCCCTAGAGGACTAGTTTTGTCTCGTGAGGGTTTTCAGTGAATTGTATCCATAAATTCCATAAAGAAAGAGAAAAATGTTAGTATTTTGAAAACACATTTTGAAAGAGAAAAATATTTGAAATATTATTGTAAAAATTAAGTAATATATAAGTTATAAGAAAATCAAATTTTTCATTCATAAACTTAGTCTCTATTAAAAATTTATTATCAATAAAAATAAGGAGTCAAATTGTACTTCTCATCTAGTCTATTACTTTACCCTTAAGTCATATGCACTTTCGTGACTGTGAAATTTTGACTAAGGGTTCTTTAACTCTAACTCTTATGCCTTATTTATTATTTATTTTTTTATTTTTGGTAATATTATTCCTTAGTTCTATTAGGCTTTCTAATCTACCCATGTAACGAGCCTTTAATCGGTGACTCCCAAACCAAACGGTCTTAGGGCACCAAGTGAGAAGACACCCCAAGGATATAAGGACTCGAGCAAACAAGGCCACAAAACTAAGAATTTTATTATATGAATCGCTTTAGGCGTGAACACTTATGCTTTATGAGGTACAAATACCCAGCTTATTCAGAGGATTTTTATATATAAATATATATATATTTTTTCTTTTTCTTTTATTTTTAAATAAGGCATAAGAATCTTTGTTTTTGAACCCTAAGTGTGTAAGTGTATAAAGCATACATATATTATCAAGGTAAAGATCAAGACTAAATTACTTTCACAAATTTCTTTCTAACCTTAGAAATCAAACAAATAATCTTATTTTGACCAAGTCTAAGAAATCCTAATTATGATTCTCCTATTCCTTAAAATTGACTTAATTTCTTCCAAAAATATGTCAAAATATTGTTTCTATTTTAAAAAAGTTTTTAAAAGTAAAAAAATGTTAAATTTTTTAATAATAAAAGAAAGCCTAAGTTATGTTAGAACCCTCCCCACACCTATCTCTTGCATTGTCCTCAATGTATGAATTAATGCATAGATGTAAAAAAAAGAAGAAAGGGAAGAAAAATATTACCTTAAGGTGGTGGTTCCGGTGGTGGTTTGATTGGTCCACAAAATGCGGCCCAATCTATTTTGCGTGGAATTCGGAGGAACCCACCAGAAATCTCTCTAATATAACCCACTAAATTGATGTATATATTAATGATTTTTATTAAGAATTTTATCCCATCTAATTTCCAAATTCTCAAACTAATTTCAGAGTCATTATTATCAAAACCTCTGTCCGAAAATGAAATATGAAAAGTTGGAATTATTGATCTGGAATCAGGAAGGGCATGAACTACAATCGGTTTAGAAAAATGACTGAAGTCAAGTAAAGGTACAGGAGTCAAAATTTGTTCAGGAAGTGGGTCTAAATCAAGAAGTTGAAACTCAAGTCCACATTCATTTCCCCACAATGGAATATGACTTTCTAAGATTGGTGATTCAAGTTCAAGAATGAAAGGTATATGAATCAAAATTGACTATAAAATATTGCTCAAATCAGTAGCAAAATAGGAGTCAATATTGAATCAGAAATTTGAACTAAATCATAATTTGAGACTCAAGGTCACATTTCTCATTGAGTTCAATTTCGTAAAAATGAGAACTTGCCAATTTGTCAATAGGACTTTCAAAAGTATGAAATTGGTCAAGTTCAATCTGATGATCATAAAAGATTGGTGATTCAATTTCCTGATGGACAAGCACATGATCCAATGTGGATTCTGGAGAAGGATTGAAATCAGGTGAAGACAGCAGAGTCATTATTGAATCAGGAAGTGGAATTGAATTACCAAGTTGAGGTTCAGAAACATATTCATTCTCAAGCTCAATTCAGGAAAGGGAAAACTTGCCAAAATGTCAGTGTGGTTTTCAAAATTTGTAGTTTGGGCAAGTTCAAATAGGTGTGCTGAAATGGAATCTTGTTTTCCAAAACAACATGATTCTTAGGCTCTAACAGAATGGTTAGCGACATTAGGAATAGTCAAAGGGTGAGAATGGAGAGTTTTGACCATTATATCTATGTCATGATTATGAGTGATTTGAGCCTGAGTCATGGCTTCAAGCAGCTTTTCATAGTCTATTGGTTCATCATTTTGTTGTGATTGGACTTGAAAAGGTGAAGTTTTGTTTTGGAATTTGTGGTGAAATCGTGAGTCCATCAGATTTTGTGATTGTTGCTTGGACTCATGCATGCTCATTTTTAAGATTGATGGTTTTCTAGTTTGAACTGGTGGAACTGAGTATGAATCTTGAAAATATTGTGAAATTGGGGGGGCCTAAAATTTTCGTTCGGCCTCCTGCATGGCTTCTATACTCTTTTCTAGCTCGGATTTTTCTTCAATGGGTTGGTCTTGAAAAGGAGTATAGAAAGTAAAATCAGGGAATGAATATTGTGAAAATTGTAGACAAGGTGGATAAAGAGGACAAGTTGGTTGAAAATTAGACTCGGGGGAGGTGAATCCCCATTGACTCTGTGAAGAGTTGGAATTATTTGAAAATTATGGTCATAAGATTGGAGGCATGGGTTCTATTGATTCAAAGTCCAACCCGGCGATTTGGTTGGTTCATACTGTAAAAAATCTTGTTGGAATTATCCGAGTCAAATGGGGTGAAATATAGATTACCATTAAAATTGGAAAAATTGTTGTTATAAGCCATACCACACAAGAACTATCAAAATCAAACAAGGAGAAACAAACAAATAAACAAACAAAAGAAAAAAATCTAATCTAAGTTAGGGGTAAACCTTAGACCTAGACGACTACTAACTGGTTAGACTGTCCACAGGGGGTATTGTCACGCCCCGCTTCCCAAAATACGCGGGAACGGGGTCGCGACGAGAGTCGGCGACGTATATACGCGAGGAAATTACCCCACATATATACGCTAAGCCTAAATTAACCTGAACAAGCTATAAATCTGAACCGTGAAAATAAATAATCACTGCAATAATACATACAATGATAATCACAATGATAGCAGATGAATAATGACAAGAAAATGGCAGCTGAATGCGATAAAGGTAGAATCAAGAAATGACAGAAATATAAAAGAGATGAGGATACCAGAAACAGAAAGGGACCAAACTCCTCGCATTATGGACGGTCTCATCGAATACCTGCATAACAGAAACAAACCGTCCAATATCTTGACGTGCAAATCCAGGGTCGTCAGAACGCGACCTGGTGAGTGTGTGTGTAAAGGGAAAAGCTCGTGCAGGTAAACAGTGCATAAATAATAGAAAGAACAACTGCAGATATAAGAAGCTGAATAACAAGATAAATAACTGAACTGTAATATATATAATAACAACACAATTAAAGATAAAGACAACTGTCACAATAGTAAACAAGCAACTGGTGGCAAAATATGTAACCTATCACATGTCACTAGGCTGGTATCCATGTCTGGTCATAAGTCTGGTCCTGGTCATGATAATCTGGTCCTGGTTATAATCATGTGTCTATCTATCATAGTGATATATATATATATACAATCAGGTGATTACGGTCAGTCATAATACATCAACAGTTTATTATTAATTATGTCAGCGAACACCAATTGTCACATGTAATAGACGCATCCCATACTACGCCTACCACACATGCCAATCGAGGTCCTAAGTTATTGAAACTGATCGGTTGGAGACATTGTCCATGCTTTAGGTGGGTCCCGTGCATACCCGGGACCACGGCCCAGACTCCTGGCGCTGAACCAGGACCTACCGCAAGGTAGTCAGGAACATGTAAACAGGAACGGTACATGTATAACATGTATAACAGGAAACATAACGGGGTGCCAGTCACCCCACGGGAACCCTGCAGTGGAACCCTCTTTCGGCTGCGCAACCTAAATCCTAGGTCCACCAAAAATACGGACGCTGTCTCCTCCTTCAATCTCCCAATCCCAGTGTAAGTTGTTTAATATCATGTTTTATTTTATCAGGATTATTTAATATGCATGTTACTTAAATCACTGGGATAACTCAGTGGTAGTCACGGTAACAATATCAACATGTGAAAGTCAGGGTACCGGTATAATAGGAGTATAAAATATCAAGGGACATGATACCGGCATAACAGGAATATATATAACAAGTGAACATGCGGGTGTTGTTACCGTGTAATAATATTTTCCCAGCAAATTAAGTAACATGGACAAGATAGTTATCAGGTAGATACCAAGTATAATCAGTCAAGTTTCTCAGGTAAATAAATATATACAAGGTGAGTAATAACCTACTGTCAAGAAAAGAATAATCTGGGCAATGAATATAATCATCTCTTATCCTCAAAGTCATCAATATATCCATCCTCCAAGTCATCAATAATCAGATCGATCAATAGCTATCATCCAAACATGTAATATAATCACCGATATCAATGAAATTACTCTCATAATAACTCTATCTCCCTAACTGAACTAATCAGTACTAATCCTGAAACACGTGGTATGTCCTCGAGTCAACAAGTCAACGGATACCGAAATCATAATGAAGTAAAGGGATCATCCTCAAACAATATGTGATTTAGAATACCTACTCCTGATACTCAACCTCAACAAAATATCATCTAAATAAATCTCAAATGCTCACAACTATAAACCAACTATGTCAATCTCATCTTAATTTAGATCAAACTTCGTTATACAGAATGTAAATTCTAGATAACTCTAACTCAAGATCTATCCAAATCACAATCCAACTAAAATAGTCACATCTCAATACTGGTCAATATCCAATGTAAATAACATAAATTCAAATTCGATCCAAACTCCAACTATGTCTATATACTGATCCAAGTATCAAGTATTCCAATCTCTAACATCATAACAAGTCCACCATCAATATCCGAATGAATCATCACCTAAGTTATTACCAATAAAAGAATAACAAGTCTGAAAAGTACTCTACATGAGATATATCATCTGTCCTCAAATACTCGAATAAATTCTTAACTGAATTATCACAAGTAAGGAATATTAAGTCTGATAATTGTTTAGGTAAATTGTAGATCATAAACCACAATCACGAACCAATCTAACATAAGATCAACCTAGTGTACAGTCCAAGTCCCTTTACAATTAGTCCCAGTCTGCAACAGTAATCATCTATTCATGAAATGATATAACTCTAATATCTCAATGTCCAAGTACAAAATTCATATATATCTAATGCTCAACTACGTATTTAATCTATCCAATCAATAGATCGAGTCAAGTCATAGCCTAAAGGTATATCAAAATAGGCCTAAGCCAGCAACGACAAACTAGTAACACATAAGATGACACTGGTACGAGTTCATATCAACTAGGTGATTAAGTGAACAAACATACATATCTCATGAACGAATACAAGTAATGAAATTGGTAAAATATAACAGGAAATCACATGAGATGATAAAAGTAAAACATAATACATGTAGACAACGGTAAATAGGACAAATGAGACAAAAGCAAACACTCACATGAAATGATGCGGTTTCGGAACCGAATCGCCATCTGATCTTCACTGCATGAACTGGCACTGATCTATGGATCATCCTATGGATCGGTCTTCGACTCTCCTGTGTATCGGGTCCAGAATAAATACAAATCTGAATATGTCGTTACCGAGTTCAGATCGTCCAAGCGAGTCCGAAATGTTGTAACACGTAGCCAAACATACAAATAAATATAAATATACACTGAACACACTCCCTAGCATACTGACACATGCGCGTACACTCACGTACACATACACATGCAAGTATACACATACCTACACCTATACATACATATATATACATAAACCCACCTTTACATAAATATATAAATATATTATTATATACATTAATAGAAACTCACACACACCATGCCAAAAAGCCCCAAACATAAATAAATTCCCACCTACACACTCACGCATGCATGCAAAAACCCACCTATGTACACACCAATAAACAATTACATGGACTTCCCAATTATTACAATATTGCCATTATACAAGAAAATAAGGCTAACCTCGGGCAACTTGCGGCGCACCGACGGAAGATCCGACGGAGGCGTACAGGGCCGCGGAGGTGTCGTTGGATAGAGCATCTTGCGTGAAAGGCGTGGGGTGCGTTCGCGCTCGCCAACGGTGATCAACGACATCCCGCGGAGAGCCGGAAAATGGTTCAGAGGGAGATACTTGTCGCACATGAAATAAAACACACATTTAATTGAAAGTATATCTTACATTACACTCCCAATTAGCCCACGCACACACACAGGCACATAATATAAATAAAAATACAAATCTTCCCACACATTAAATTCCATACACATAATAATTCTCATACATTTAAAAATAATTAAAAACCCATCACAACAACATACACTACATATGAAAACAGAGAAGGAAAGACTCACGCTGGACTGTCATGGTGGACAGGGCTCGGTTGTGGTGCCAGGAGGAGAGGGGCGTTCGGCTGTGAAGGGGGTGCTGCGACAAGGAGATGGGTGCCGCAAGGGAGGGGATGCGGGTGCAAGGTGGATGAGGAGGAGCTGAGTGTTCTCGGGCTAGCCTGCGTTGGTGCGGAAGGTGCGCTGCAGCTCGAGGCGGAGGGCGTGGACTTGCGGTGGTGACGCGGCACGCGGGGAAGGACTCGTAGTGGCTCGCACTTGCAGAGGGAGTTCGGCCAAGGTGGTGAAGATCCGGGTGGTTGCCGCGGAGGCTCGCCGGAGGGAAGGAGATGCCGGCCATGGTGAAGAGGGGCGGCTGCTGTACACGGCGAGGGAGAAAGGGGGAAACTCGGCTGTGCGGTGGAGGAGTTCCCGAGCTCGGCCAAGGCAATGGAGAAGATGTGTTGTGTTGGCGGCTGTGTTTGGGAGAAGATAGAGATTAGATTAGGGATTTATTAGGGCTAGGTTAAGGACTAAGAAGAGATTATATATAAGGTGATATTGGGTTAACGGGTAGCGGGTTTGGCTAGAAAATAGTATAGGTTCTCAATGGATAATGGGTTTGAGCTTGGGTAGGATCATGAGTAGGATCAAAAGAATACAAATAATAATAATCCTAATATTAACAAGATCATAGTTAACCATATTATTAGTAACATCAATATAAATAACTTTTCAAAAAAAATCATAATAATGAATAGTAATATTAAACACTAATGACAATAACTAATTAGTACTAATAATAATTAGAATAACTATAGCAATAGTAATAAAGATGATTAACAACATCATTAATAATACTAGTATTAAAATAAATAAAATAATGGTAGCACTAATAATAATAATAAATAAAAATATTAGGAACACTATTAATAATTTATAAACACTAACAATATTAATAATAATAATACTAATGGGTATAAGTAATTAAAAATACTGATAAAAAAATAATGGCAATAGTATATAAAACCAAAGTGTCATTTACTATCTTAAAAATAAATTTTCATATTAATAATAATAATCACAAGAAGAAAAAAATAATAAATTAAGTTGATTAAAAAATAATCAGTAAATCAAAATAAATACTTTAGGAAAACAAAATACAGTATTTTAAATTAGGGATATTACATTCTACCCACCTTAATAAAAATTTCGTCCTCGAAATTTCAATAAAGCGAGGAATGACAAAAAAATCAAATTAGGAAGAAGATGAAGCTTCCGCACCACTCCTCACTGCATCAAGACTTCACCACGCTTCCGCTGCGCGCTCTGATTTCTCGTTCCAGCTTCAACATGAAGTGACCAAATCCAAGAGACAAGATCAGAAAATAGAATTGACAAGGAGAATGGGAATCAAGATTACTCTGAATGAATAGATGCAATCAGATAGATAGAAGATCAAAGGATGGATTTTCAAAGGGAGGACAGTCAATTTCCAAGTGGAGTCAATATCATTGGATAGATAGTATATGTATATTGCAGTGCAACTATAGCTTGTTTTCAAGTTACCGGTAAGAACTAGGTCATCTTGCGAATATCAAAATTCAGAATTTAACATCGCAAGTCGAAAACCTAGGCTCTGATACTAAGAAAACCCTGTCACGCCCCGCTTCCCAAAATACGCGGGAACGGGGTCGCGACGAGAGTCGGCGACGTATATACGCGAGGAAATTACCCCACATATATACGCTAAGCCTAAATTAACCTGAACATGCTATAAATCTGAACCGTGAAAATAAATAATCACTGCAATAAACATATAATGACAATCACAATGATAGCAGATGAATAATGACAAGAAAATGGCAGATGAATGCGATAAAGGTAGAATCAGGAAATGACAAAAATATAAAAGAGATGAGGATACCAGAAACAGAAAGGGACCCAAACTCCTCGCATTATGGACGATCTCATCGAATACTTGCATAACAGAAACAAACCGTCCAATATCTTGACGTGCAAATCCAGGGTCGTCAGAACGCGACCTGGTGAGTGTGTGTGTAAAGGGAAAAGCTCGTGCAGGTAAACATTGCATAAATAATAGAAAGAACAACTGCAGATATAAGAAGCTGAATAACAAGATAAATAACTGAACTGTAATATATATAATAACAACACGAATAAAGATAAAAGACAACTGTCACAATAGTAAACAAGCAACTGGTGGCAAAATATGTAACCTATCACATGTCACTAGGCTGGTATTCAAGTCTGGTCATAAGTCTGGTCCTGGTCATGATAATCTGGTCCTGGTTATAATCATGTGTCTATCTATCATAATGATATATATATATATATATATATATATATATATATATATATATATATATATATATAAACAATCAGGTGATTACGGTCAGTCACAATACATCAACAGTTTATTATTAATTATGTCAGCGAACACCAATTGTCACATGTAATAGACGCATCCCATACTACGCCTACCACACATGCCAATCGAGCTCCTAAGTTATTGAAACTGATCGGTTGGAGACATTGTCCATGCTTTAGGTGGGTCCCGTGCATACCCGGGACCACGGCCCAGACTCCTGGCGCTGTACCAGGACCTACCGCAAGGTAGTCAGGAACATGTAAACAGGAACAGGTACATGTATAACATGTATAACAGGAAACATGACGGGGTGCCAGTCACCCGACGGGAACCCTGCAGTGGAACCCTCTTTCGGCTGCGCAACCTAAATCCTAGGTCCACCCAAAATACGGACGCTGTCTCCTCCATCAATCTTCCCAATCCCAATGTAAGTTGTTTATATCATGTTTTATTTTATCAAGATTATTTAATATGCATGTTACTTAAATCACTGGGATAACTCAGTGGTAGTCACGGTAACAATATCAACATGTGAAAGTCAGGGTACCGGTATAACAGGAGTATAAAATATCAAGGGAAATGATACCGGCATAACAGGAATATATATAACAAGTGAACATGCGGGTGTTGTTACCGTGTAATAATATTTTCCCCAGCAAATTAAGTAACATGGACAAGATAGTTATCAGGTAGATACCAAGTATAATCAGTCAAGTTTCTCAGGTAAATCAATATATACAAGGTGAGTAATAACCTACTGTCAAGAAAAGAATAATCTGGGCAATGAATATAATCATCTCTTATCCTCAAAGTCATCAATATATCCATCCTCCAAGTCATCAATAATCAGATCGATCAATAGCTATCATCCAAACATGTAATATAATCACCGATATCAATGAAATTACTCTCATAATAACTCTATCTCCCTAACTGAACTGATCAGTACTAATCCTGAAACACGTGGTATGTCCTCGAGTCAACAAGTCAACGGATACCGAAATCATAATGAAGTAAAGGAATCATCCTCAAACAATATGTGATTTAGAATACCTACTCCTGATACTCAACCTCAACAAAATATCATCTAAACAAATCTCAAATGCTCACAACTATAAACCAGCTATGTCAATCTCATCTTAATGTAGATCAAACTTCGTTATACAGAATGTAAATTCAAGATAAACTCTAACTCAAGATCTATCCAAATCACAATCCAACTAAAATAGTCACATCTCAATACTGGTCAATATCCAATGTAAATAACATAAATCCAAATTCGATCCAAACTCTAACTATGTCTATATACTGATCCAAGTATCAAGTATTCTAATCTCTAACATCATAACAAGTCCACCATCAATATCCGAATGAATCATCACCTAAGTTATTACCAATAAAAGAATAATAAGTCTGGAAAGTACTCTACATGAGATATATCATCTGTCCTCAAATACTCGAATAAATTCTTAACTGAATTATCACCAAGTAAGGAATATTAAGTCTGATAATTGTTTAGGTAAATTGTAGATCATAAACCACAATCACGAACCAATCTAACATAAGATCAACCTAGTGTACAGTCCAAGTCCCTTTACAATTAGTCCCAGTCTGCAACAGTAATCATCTATTCATGAACTAATATAACTCTAATATCTCAATATCCAAGTACAAAATTCATATAATCTAATGCTCAACTAAGTATTTAATCTATCCAATCAATAGATCGAGTCAAGTCATAGCCTAAAGGTATATCAAAAATAGGCCTAAGCCAGCAACGACAAACTAGTAACACATAAGATGACACTGGTACGAGTTCATATCAACTAGGTGATTAAAGTGAACAAACATACATATCTCATGAACGAATACAAGTAATGAAATTGGTAAAATATAACAGGAAATCACATGAGATGATAAAAATAAAACATAATACATGTAGACAACGATAAATAGGACAAATGAGACAAAAGCAAACACTCACATGAAATGACGCGGTTTCGGAACCGAATCGCCGTCTGATCTTCACTGCATGAACTGGCACTGATCTATGGATCATCCTATGGATCGGTCTTCGACTCTCCTATGTGTCGTGTCCAGAATAAATACAAATCTGAATATGTCGTTACCGAGTTCAGATCGTCCAAGCGAGTCCGAAACGTTGTAACACGTAGCCAAACATACAAATAAATATAAATATACACTTAACACACTCCCTAGCATACTGACACATGCGCGTACACTCACGTACACATACACATGCAAGTATACACATACCTACACCTATACATACATATATATACATAAACCCACCTTTACATAAATATATAAATATATTATTATATACATTAATAGAAACTCACACACACCATGCCAAAAAGCCCCAAACATAAATAAATTCCCACCTACACACTCACGCATGCATGCAAAACCCACCTATGTACACACCAATAAACAATTACATGGACTTCCCAATTATTACAATATTTCCATTATACAAGAAAATAAGGCTAACCTTGGGGCAACTTGCGGCGCACCGACGGAAGATCCGACGGAGGCGTACGGGCCGCGGAAGGTGTCGTTGGATAGAGCATCTCGCCGTGAAGGGCGTGGGGTGCGTTCGCGCTCGCCGACGGTGATCAACGGCATCCCGCAGAGAGCCGAAAAATGGTTCAGAGGGAGATACTTGCCGCACATGAAATAAAATACACATTTAATTGAAAGTATATCTCACATTACACTCCCAATTAGCCCATGCACACACAGGCACATAATATAAATAAAAATACAAATCTTCCCACACATTAAATTCCATACACATAATAATTCTCATACATTTAAAAATAATTAAAAACCCATCACAACAACATACACTACATATGAAAACAGAGAAGGGAAAGACTCACGCTGACTGTCATGGTGGACAGGGCTCGGTTGTGGTGCCAGGAGGAGAGGGGGCGTTCGGCTGTGAAGGGGGTGCTGCGACAAGGAGATGGGTGCCGCAAGGGAGGGGATGCGGGTGCAAGGTGGATGAGGAGGAGCTGAGTGTTCTCGGGCTAGCCTGCGTTGGTGCGGGTGGTGCGCTGCAGCTCGAGGCGAAGGGCGTGGACTTGCGGTGGTGACGCGGCACGCGGGAAAGGACTCGTAGTGGCTCGCACTTGGCAGAGGGAGTTCGGCCATGGTGGTGAAGATCCGGGTGGTTGCCGCGGAGGCTCGCCGGAGGGAAGGAGATGCCGGCCATGGTGAAGAGGGGTGGCTGCTGTACACGGCGAGGGAGAAAGGGGGAAACTCGGCTGTGCGGTGGAGGAGTTCCCGAGCTCGGCCAAGGCAATGGAGAAGATGTGTTGTGTTGGCGGCTGTGTTTGGGAGAAGATAGAGATTAGATTAGGGATTTATTAGGGCTAGGTTAAGGACTAAGAAGAGATTATATATAAGGTGATATTGGGTTAACGGGTAGCGGGTTTGGGTAGAAAATAGGTATAGGTTCTCAATTGATAATGGGTTTGAGCTTGGGTAGGATCATGAATAGGATCAAAAGAATACAAATAATAATAATCCTAATATTAACAAGATCAATAGTTAACTATATTATTAGTAACATCAATATAAATAACTTTACAAAAAAAATCATAATAATGAATAGTAATATTAAACACTAATGACAATAACTAATTAGTACTAATAATAATTAGAATAACTATAGTAATAGTAATAAAGATGATTAACAACATCACTAATAATATTAGTATTAAAATAAATAAAATAATGGTAGCACTAATAATAATAATAAATAAAAATATTAGGAATACTATTAATAATTTATAAACACTAACAATATTATTAATAATAATACTAATGGGTATAAGTAATTAAAAATACTGATAAAAAATAATGGCAATAGTATATAAAACCAAAGTGTCATTTACTATCTTAAAAATAAATTTTCATATTTAATAATAATAATCACAAGAAAAAAAAATAATAAATTATGTTGATTAAAAAAATAATCAGTAAATCAAAATAAATACTTTAGGAAAACAAAATACAGTATTTTAAATTAGGGATATTACAGGTATATTGCGTAATCTAACCACAAGCTAATCGCCAAGTAGGCACAAGATCAGTGGGAGGTATCCGTACCTAAGCAACGGGCCTAATTATGCCAAACCACTAACCTTCTGAGTTTCGCCCCTCAATTCTCAACCTTTGACACCGATTTGGCAAGGGTCAAATTCTAATCAACTTCCCCCTTAGGTCAGTCTCTTATTAAATCTGAGATGTCTCTATGGCCAACATCCACTCAATTTTAGTTAGGCTTAGATTAGTGAGTGAGGAGATTGTTTGTGGGCTAAGGGAGGGTAATGACTTCTCCACCTTATATTGTTTATAGGACAAGCCCTTAAGATTGATTTTGCAAAGTGTACAGGATATAGAAAAGTAACATTCAACAAGCAATTAATCACTAAAGAATGTTTTCTAAACTATATGCTATGCATAGTACCTTTTGCTCTAGTACTCTTCAACAGTAATATAAAATGTAAACGAATTAGACACGTGCCTAAATTTTAGTCTAAACCGTTTTTAGCATTTAACAAATATCATTTTACTGTTGAGGTTAGAAAGTATGTATAGTGAGACAAACAAGGAAATAAATAGATACAGAATTTTAACTTTACAATTCAGTCAACCTGTAAAAATATAGGTTAGTAGTTCACTCAGATTGCTACTGGAATATAGCAAATCTGAGGGCTTTTGGGTTGTGCTTTCTATAGCAGAGTCCAGGGCTACTTATATGTCCACTGCAGCAAAAATTTCCTTGTTGTTAAACCTGTACACTATGAACAAAGAAGAAAGTTAACCAAAAATATAAATCTAAAAGAGAATAACTTATCGTCCCTCCCCGGCAATAGCGCCAAAATTTGATTGAAGTTTTACTTGCACAAAAAATATATAATTTTAGAACTTTAAGAATAGAATGTGCAAGTACTCAATTCTATCGCGATAGCAAGTGCCTATACGGGTCGTGATCCACAAGGAGGGACTAGCGATGAAAGCTTTTAAGTAAGTTCTCTTTTATGCTACAAAGTATGGTTAAAGGTCTTCTTTAAGTTCTTTAAAAGAAAAGGAAAAATAGGTTAAAGTTAAGTTAGGAAGAAAGTGAAAGATTAAGAAGGTAGAGAAAATGGAAAATGTATTTATACAAAGAAATCAAAAAGAGTGATGAAAGAGTTGGGAGATTGTAGTGTAGGTTATTAAACTAAAAGTAAAACGAAAAGGAAAAAAACCTAAAAGAAATACTTACCTCCTCTGGCCAAATACTTACCTTAAGTCTGTGGCGATGATGTTACCTTGAAGTGGAGGCAATCAGCGCATAGCCCATAAGAGTTGATTCCTGTCTCCTCCACATTACCTCATCAAGATGATGCAAGTTGAAATGATACCGATTGAGACTAAAATCCATCGTCATGCGCTATCGGTAGCACTCGCAAAGGCAAGGCTCTTTCGATGCTAAAAGACTCACTTGGATAGCAATTGGTACCAATAGAAGAGAAGTAGAAAAGAAAAAGAAGAATACAAAAAACAAATAAGAACATAAAAATGTAACTATAGATTTAATGTTGTAACAATAAGAGAAAAGAAGAATAACTTACACCGGTGTCACTCTCAGCACAAGCTTCACTCTCATTTTTCTATGAAACTCTGATCTCCTCTGAATTACATAAATGAAAACTGAAAATTACATAAAAAGAAAAATAAAAACCTACACTAAAAAGAATGAAAACCTAGAATCTATCTCTGCATGGTCGCTTCCTGTGGTCTCTAAAAAATCTAGTATTTATAGGCAAAACCCAACGGGGGGAGCGTACAAAGATAGGGGGAGCAAACGTTCTCTCAACTTCTCTAACAAAGCCACGAAAAAGCGGCTTTGGCCGTGTTTTTGTGGCCTGGGTATGGTCAGGTGGCCACACCTGGGGGGTACAGCTACTCACTCAGTGATTTTCCTTTATCTGGCTCTAAATTTCCCATTTCGGCTCTTGGATTTGACGAAACTGTCTTTTTTCTTTAGCTTTAACCAATTGATTTTGGAAGATTTATTTTAACCTATTTTCAACTTCTCTGATTTGCCATGATCTGCCCTAATTTTCTGATTTCGAATTAATTCTGAATTAAATCAGAATTTTGATGGGTTTTTGGGCTTGTTTTTTTTTCCTTTCCTTTAGTAATGGACCTGCATATAAATTAGACAATAATTAGGATTAAAAGTAGAGTTTATTATATACTAAGTATGAGAATGTGACAAAGAATGTGCAATAACAACGATCGATCAACGATGGATTCTTCCCTATGTTCGTATCATTTCATACTTACTTGAAGAAGCCTTGATGATGTAATATGAATTGGGACTGAGTTAATCATATGAGTTATGCGCTGATCATCTCCAAATCAAGGTAAGCTTGCAAGGATTCCAGATAAGTCATCAACCGAAAAAAGATAAGTATTTCTTTTTAGGTTTTCTTTCTTTTCTTTTAATTCTTTAGTTTAGATCATCACAATCTCCCAACTCTTTTATCACTCTTTTTAATTTCTTTGTATAAATCTATTTTTCATTTTCTCCACCTTCTCAATCTACCACTTTCTTTTTAACTTAACTGTAACTTAATTTTTCTCTTTCTTTTAAAGAAAAAAGAAGATATTTAACCATTCTTTATAACCTAAAAGAGAACTTGTTAAAAAGCTTCCATCGATAGTCCCACCTTATGGATCACGACCTGCATAGCCACTTGCTATAACAGCAGTATTGAGTACTTGCACATTCTATTTTTAGGTTCTGAAATTTTGTATTCTTGTGTACAGGTAAAAACTCGATTAGTTGCCTCACATGTATCCTTGGGCATCACTAGTCCTTGGTTCAAGAGCGTTTCAAAGCATGACCTATAAGATAACATTCAGATCTAAACTCAACAAAACAAGTGCAAACTACACTTAAACCATCAAAACTAAACAAGAGCAAGTATGAAATAAAGTATTGCTAGCTTGTTAGAGAGTTAGTAATGTTAGCTTCTTAGAGTGCTAGAATCTATCATCATGAGCCATCAATGGCTCTTGCAAGAGCAAGACCAAGTAGAGGCTATTAGATTCATGTGGATTATCAAGTAAGAAGGTAGCAATTTAGTGGTTAGTAGTTAATTGCCATAAGAGAAAATTAGCTAAACATGTAAAAAGAGTTAGAGAGAAGAAAACAAGGAGAGATAAAGAGAGAATCTTTCATAAATTGTCACCTTTCATTATAAGCACTCTTGCTTTCCACCCATGTACTACTCTCTCTCCTATTATAAGATCTATAAGAAAAGGAAAATACAAAGAGGAAGAAGAAGAACAACTAACCTAAACTACCCTAAACACTACAACATGGAGAAGAAAACCATAAAAACTAGCCTAAAAACTCCTCAAGACTCCTTCTCCCTCAACTCTGGAAATCCCAAGGCTTTTATAGGTGAAAGGGGACACCAGGGAGCCCGTACGGAGCCGCGTGTCAAATCACGATGCGCGGCTCTACACAATTACTGTGGAAACACGACAATTGCCATGTTTCTGCGGTAGTGCTAGGGCGGCGCGCGTGACGCCACCTGCTGCGTGCTCCCCACTTGTCCCCCTGTCGGCTGTACTTCATGAAATCTGGATTTGGACCCCAGTTTTGACGAAATCACCCTCCAAGGTCAATGGCTATTCTTGTAGGCTTTTAATACCAATTAAATGGGATTTTTGGCTTCTTCTTCATTTCATACCATGGACCTAGAAACATGCAAGAGAGGTATTATTAATAGGATTTAATATTAAATAATTGTAAAGATGTGGTATGAAATATCAATTTTAGAGACTAATCACAACCCCACACTTATCTTTTGCTCGTCCCGAGCAAAATAGAAAAGCTAACTAAGAAGATTATTGCACCACTTTCGTAAGTGACGCGATTGCACTGAGCGTGTGCAACAAGAAAGCCTAAGGAAACTAATGGAAGAAAAAGAAATATATATATATATATATATATACAAGTAATTGGCATGAAAGTTAGAGTTGATATCCCAAAAATATTCACTATTCGCAAAGTACATATTTTCTAAGAGTTTTATGAAAGATCAAAGAATCGATTCAATTTTAAATTCTTATATTTAACTTATAACAAGATTTTTTTTTTTAGACTTAGTTTAAGGAAGAATAATTTCTGGTTAACTTATGACCATGGATCACTTAAATTATAACAAAAATATTTCAACGGTTTTCTCTATTTCAAAAAGCATTTTCAAAATACTAACATTTGATTTTTTTTCTTTATGAATTTTGTGGGTGTAATCTGCTAAAAACCCTCAGGAGATAAAACTCATCCTCTAGGAGAAATCTAGAGGTTTAATGGCTTGTTGCACACGCTCAGTGCAATCATGTTACTTGTGGAAGTAGTGTAATAATCTTCTTAGTTAGTTTTTCTGTTTTGCTCGGGATAAGCAAAAGATAAGTGTGAGGTGTGATTAGTCTCTAAAATTGCATATTTCATACCATATCTTCATATTATTTAATTTTAAATTCTGTTAATAACATCTCTCTTGTAGTTTCTAGTTCTATGGTGTGGAATGAAGAAGAAGCCCAAAAATCCCATTTATTTAGTGGTTTAAAGCATACAAATATAGCCAGTGACTTTGGTTGTTAGATCTGCCAAAACAAGTTGTAGAAAATCAAAAACCAGTAGCAGAAATCAGCAGGGGGACAACCTAACAGTCTGTACCCACTGGCGCTGCGTGCGCGACCCCAGAAGGGCCACGGAAACGCGGCAAAAACTGTGTTTTTGCGGCCTTCTAGTGGGGCCACGTGTTGCGTTTTGACTCGTGGCCCCGTGACACCCCCTAGTGCCCCCCTTAGCCTATAAATACCCCAGGTTTCTAGAATTTTAAGGGAGGAGAGTTTGTAGGTCTAGTTCTTCTCCATGTATTTAGTTTTTAGGGTAGTTTCATCTCTTTAATTTAGGTCAGTTGTTCTTCTCCTTCCTCTTTTGCATTTTTCATTTCTTGTAGATCTTGTACTAGGGAAGAGAGTAGTACATAGGATGAAAGCAAGAGTTCTTGTAATGGAAGGTGACAATCTATGTAAGGTTCTCTTTTTATCTCTATTAGTTTTCTTCTCTTTAACTCTTTACATGCATAGGTTTTTCTCTCATGGTAACTAATCACTAACCACTAACTTGCTAACTCCTGACTTGATAATCCACATGAATCTAATAGCCTCTACTTGACCTTGCTCTTGCAAGCTACCGCTACTTAAATCATCAAAACTAACTCTCTTACATGCTACCGTTACTTTATTCCATACTTGCTCTAGTTAGTTTTGATGGTTTAAGTGTAGTTTGCTCATGTTTTTTGAGTTTGGATGTGAAAGTGATCTTATGTGTCATGGTTTGTAAAGCTTTTGAACCATATCCAGTGATGGCCAAGGATACATGTGAGGCACCTATCACTAAGAGGTTAGCATATTGGTGGAGCAATTAGTAGTTTGTAACCATGAGTTTTCTTTAGTTTTTTTTTACTTTGTTTCAGAAATATATGAAAAATCACAAATACACACTTTTCTGTGTTTTCCACTTCTTTGTTTTCATCGTATCCTTTTCTTTCCATTCTTTGTTTTCTTTTCTTTTTATTGTTTAAAACAAGAAGAACCGTTAACACACACGTGAATAGACCGGCCAAGCTTCTATTGCTTTCCGTCCTTGTGAATTCGACCAGTTTAGCCTCTATGCTATAGTGGAAGTATCGAGGAAGCCAAAGCGCACACACTTTAATTAGTGATTTCAAAATGACACTTTTTGTGCGCGATTTTTCTCCGATAACCAAGACGCAGGGCTCAAAGCCTGCGCCTCAGCATTCCTCCAAAGTCAAGATGCTGGGCTTGAAACCTGCGTTTCAGCACCACTTTAATGCTCAGATACAGAACTTGAAGCCTGCGTCTCAGACGCGAAGCTCGAGGCACGCGTTTAATATCACGTCAATGAGGAAATATAGAGTTTGAGGCTCGCGTTTCAATACCACCGCGATGCCCAAATGCGAGCTCAAGACCTGCGTCTAGCATCACCTCAATAGCTAAATGCAGAGCTCATGCCCACGTACCAACTGCAGAGGAGCCCTGCATCTCAGTTATAATTACCCTCAATACTGGGTTAAGTACTACCCACGTCATGGGGGAAGTTAACCCCCATTATGGAGGGTTTTTATAGGAAGTTTTACCCCTGGAACCCCTATAGATATCTCTGTTTGCTAGTGAAGAGGAGTCAAAATTTTTCAGCTGAGGAAGATTAGCTTTACAAAGAGTTCAACTCTTCTACACCAACTTGTAGAGTTCAAGTTTTTGTCTAAGTCCCTTTGAGTTTTCATTGGATAGGAGTTGTGTTACTCCATCTGTGATTCAAGGAGTAAAGTTTCAGAAGAGCTTGACGTTTACCCGGTCAACAGAAAAGAAGATTCACTTTTCATCACTACGTAAAGATCCCAGCCATAAACAAAGAGAAGATTTGAGCTTGAGTGTCTTCTCTCTCTTGTAGTTGGAATTTGAGTTGTTGTAATTTTTCATTGATTCAAGTAAATTTTGCAATATGCTTTCAACTTTTCTCTGCGAACAATATATTATTACCATTATTTTTTGTCAATATTATAATTACTCATACTATTAGTTCTATTATTATTCTTATTATTAATTGTTATTATTAGTAGTAATTATGACTATTATTATTTCATTAAGATTATTATAGTTATTAATATTACTTGTGTTATTATTATTATCATTGTTGTTAATTATTATTGTTGTTATGTATTATTATTGTTATTATTATTATTTATCATAATTAATAGTATTATTATTACTAAGTGTGATTATTATCATTTGTTAATATTATTATTAGTTTTGATATTAATATTTTGTTAATGTTATTATTTTTATTTGGTTTACTATATTATTGTTACTATTATTTTTTATTATTTGTTATTAGTAGTATATTAGTTATTAATAATTGAGGATATTATTTATGTAATTACTACTATTATTATGCATTGTATTTATTTATTATTAGTAGTAGTATTTTCCTTTCCCTTGGTTTATTCCCCTTTTTCCTTAACCCATTGAGACCCAATACCATTATCATATGCTAAACCTAACCCAAAACCCACTAGGCAAACCCACAACCCAATATCTCTCTCCCCCTTTATATTATACCTAAACCTAAAAGATTAATCCTTACCCATCTACTTCATAGCCGCTGCCACCATCACCCTGTTGCCGATCTTTCCATCATCTTCCTGCTGTGCTCCTGGCCCTGGCCGAATCCTCCGTGGGTTGCTCCTAGGCCGCCACCCACCCACAACTGCCCGCGCACTTCTGGCCTGTGCACACGCACTTCTCCCTTGCCAACGCACGCAACCCTATAGCTAAACCTACCACAGGCAGCACAATACGCCACCTGCACCGTCCCAGGGCTCCCTCTCTGGCCAAATGCCAAGCCATCACACCCCAAGCCCCAACCGGCGCGCCCCTCTCCAAAAGAACCCTCCATGGCACAACCATCCTCCTTGGCTGGCCCGACAACCTCCACCACAACCCCTTACCGGCGAGCTGTCCACGCCCAGCTAACGCCACCTCCCATGCTACCACATCCCAACTGAAACCACAACCCCTGCCGTGCTCAACCTCTCCGAGCTCCACCGTGATCCTCCATGGTAACCCAATCTCCTCTGCGAACACTCTGGCGAGTCGTGTCATCCTCCGCGGCATGTGCCCATGACCGTGAGTTCCTCTCTCTCTTCACCTGCGTTCATTTTTTGATGTAAGTGTGTGTATGTGTGTGTGTGTGTGGGAATTTAATTAGTGTGTATATACATATGTGTTTGTGAGTTTTAATTGTGATTATATTAGTGTGTGTGTGTGTGTGGTAATATAAAAGAGTGTATGTTATTTACGTGTGTTAATTGTGGATGGCTGTGAATGTGAATGTATAATTATATGTAACATGTGCTTGGGTAATTATGATATGTGTGTGTGTGTGTGTGTGTGTTGTGTGTGTGTGTGTTTATATATGTATATATATGTATGTATATAGGTGTATGAATTGTAAGATCACCTAGAGGGGGGGTGAATAGGTGATGGCTAATCTAATGGTCACTTATGAACAAATAATGCGGAATTAAAACTAAGTTGACCAAATTAAACTTCTTTTAATTAAACACTTATGTATAACACAAGAGTGTTGCCGAATTCCCCTTGCGAGGCTCTGGACAAACTCCTCTAGATTCCCCTTGAATGGGTTGAGGTGCCGCGTTGGCTCTCTTGGTTGAATACTAGTGTTAACAACAATCCCAAGCAAGTATGTATATCAATTATGAGCACAAGGGAATATATCATGCATATATAAGATGAGCACAATAAATTGAATGCAAGATATAAAATAGAGACAAAAAGAGAAAGAGAGCAAGAGTGAGCAATCGCAAACACAAAGGGTTTGTTTCGAGGTTCGAGCACACTTGCTCTACATCCCCGCCTTCGACACACGAAGGATTTCCACTATGCAAGATCCCACCGGATCTCTCCTCGGTGCCGCAACACCTACAAGCCCTCGGACTCCCTTACACACCACAAGCCCACCGGCTCGTCGAGGCCGCACCTCAAGCTACAAGTCCTCACTAGGACCCAACAACACCAAGTCCTCACTAGGACCCGAAACAAACCGCGAACACAACCGTCCGCCTTCTCAAAGAACAAAGATGAACTTTGGTGATCACAACTCTTGATCACCTAAAATCCTCTCACAATAACACTCCTATAGAATGAATAGCTCAATGGATGCTCAAGTGTTTGTGTGAGAAAGCAAGGAAAGAATCTTTGGTGAAAAACACAAGAAAATCTCTTTTACACTCTTTGATAAAACTCTCCTTTTAATTGGAAGTATTGACTCTAATTTTGTGGAGAAAAATCCTTCAGAGAGACTGGGAAAAACTAGCTCTAAGGTCTCCAAAAATCTTGGCTCAAAACAATGACAAAACCCCCTTTTATAGAGGCCAGAAAAATCTGACCGTTGGGGTCTGTCAGAGCTGCCGGTCGACCGGCCGGTCGACCGGTAACGGTCAAAAATCTGACCGTTACAGCCTCCGGTCGACTGGCCCGGTCGACCGGGAAGAACAGAGAGCACTGCTCTCAGTTCCGGTCGACCGGCCCGGTCGACCGCACAAAACGTGCACAGTTTTGTGCACGTCGGTCGACCGGCCCGGTCGACCGACCTCTGTGCAATGGGTTAACTTGGAGCACAGTTTTGAGATCTAAAACGTTCGAATTTGGGAATAAGTATATAGGATGAATTTGTAGATATTGAAGTCTTCTTTCTAATGCAACTTAAATCAAATCAATATCAATTCGGATTTGAAAGTTATCAATAAAATACTAAAATGTATCAAATCAGAAATTGTAAACTGTTTTTCAGACTTCAACCCAATATTTGACATTCTTAACATTTAAATCAGAAAATGATTATTGAATATTAAATGTAGCTCTGAAAGTCATTTTTAAAATGCAATTTAAATCATGTTAATTGAATAAGAGAATCAAAAGTTATGACTAAAAGACTAAAAGTGTGTCGAGCAGATCAGCAGGACGGACGAGAGTTCTAAAAAGGTTTTGGTTAAAAACATATGTATATATGAAACACCAAAAACTAAAACGGTATTTTTCTAGAACTAAAAATCTTTTATGAAAACACATAAATCAAGAGTGTGTGTGTGTGATATGAACTTGAGCAATCCACCAACTATCTATCCTTTACATTTTAACTAAAACAAAACAAAATCTTATACCTAGACACAAGTCTTCAACTTCTTGAAGTCTTCCCTTGAAGGCTTCTCATCTTCTTGACTTGGTCCAAAAGTAATCCACCGAGCTCATCTCTAGATGTGTTCTTGATGCATAGGCTCGTGAATCAACCGGTGCTAGCTTCCAACTTGACTTTAAATCCTTTGTTGAAGCTCCACACCTACTAAGATCTTGATAAGGAATCTGTCACTAATTAAACACAAGATCATTAGCAATCATAACTTCATGAGTTGATCATCATCAAAACTAGGGTGATAGGCCTTTGGGCCAACAATCTCTCCCTTTTGATGATGACAAAACTCATGACGTTATATATGCATGGATTAAAGTAAAGCTTCAAAGAAGCTCCCCCTTAACTCATGCATACAAAATAAATAATAAATATGATCATGAAGCACATGAATATGGATGCAAATATGGAGATGCAACAAGCATAAATCAAAATCTTTTTACTCCTATTTGCATAAATCAAAACACATATGCATAAATACAAATCTTAATTCCCCTTAAGTAAGAAGGACAAATACTTCTCCCCCTTAAGCAAGGAAATCATGCATATATATCAAAACAAAAACACAAATACTTCTCCCCCTTTTTGTCAATCATCAACAAGGGGTTCAAAGTAAATTTTCTCCCCCTTTTTGTCAATAAATTTTCTCCCCCTTTATGTCAAAATAAAGAAGTCAAGGAGGGGCAATACAAATCAAAAATTTTGAATTTTTTCTCATCAAAACAAAATCATTAATTCTATTTTATCAAAACAAATTTTGAATTTTCTCTTTGATATCAAATAAAAAATATTGATACAATTTTAAAATCTAATGCATAAGCTTGAAAAATAAGATTTGAATTAAGCTTAGCATTAACAACACATGAAGAATTCGAACTAGTTAAATGAGAGTGTTTAACAACTAGTACGAAATCCTTCTATCAAGGAATAAATTTAAGGATTTTCATGAAATAGCAATGAAACACAAAACACTCAAACACTCTAATCTATAAAGTCCAAATAGTTTCAAAAGAAGTGAGTGTACTAATGTTATGTGAAACATGGCATCATGAAAATGGCAATAAGGTACAATATTCCTTAGAAAATCATAAACATCAAAATCATCTCACATTTTTTTATTAAATCATTGAAAACAAAATCTATATGTCAAGATATATGTATGTTTTGACAATACATGAAATATACATACATATCTCTTAAACTCAAGTGAGTCTATATGAATGGATTTGCATTGAAGGCAAAAGACTCAAGAGTTATACATGTATATTTTAAGGTTTGGCAAAATACACATATACATGAAATAAAAGGCACATGATCATAAATCAAATCCAAAGGTGAACATGAGTTTAAATATTTATGAATCATCAAAACTAAGCAATACAAGTACATTTCAAGGGTTCAAATAAGCATTTAAGCACACTTACTAATAGATCTTTTTGAGGCCCATGATATGTTCAAGTATAAATCCTAGTGTTGACAAAAACTAACATATAAACTAATATTCAAATCATGAAGCATTAAATTTTAAGAAAAATTGAATCATGTGACAATCTCAAAAACTATTTGAAGAATACATAACTAGTATAAATTGTTTTTGAAAACTAGTTAAAGATCCTTCAAATATGTCAAATCATATGTTTTTCATGAATGAGACTAAGTACATAAAAATCCAAGCACTCATAGTCCATAAAGCTCATAAATATATTTTTGAATAAAAGATGAGTGTTCAAAGGTTATGTAAATAGTATTTTCATGAAAGTTGTCATTGAAGCTCAAATCACATAGAAATCATTGTTATCAAATCAACACAAAATCATTTTTTATTAAAAACTACAATCTTCATGGTATATATATGAATTATACAAATCTAACAATACACATACATATCCCAAATTGTAAAAGAGTCTATCAAATATTTGCATGAAAGCTAGAGACTCACGGGTATACATGTATATTTATTGGATTTGAATTAAACACACATATACATGAGGTAAGATCAAAGATAGGCATAACAAGTATAAATGACCGAATCATCAAAACTAGCCTATACACATGCATATAGTGGATACAAATGAGCATGAAGTTCAAATATATATGAGTCAATTGTAGTTCACTATTCATATATGTATAAATGCAAGTTTTGACACATTCTACATTTATGCATGTAAATGCCACATGAAGCACATAAAATCTTAAAACATGAACATGCTATGAATGATATTATGAACATAAAAGCATGTACATAAATAAAATAGGAGTTTAGAAATTGTTACCAACTCCAAAGCTCCTAGCATGGTGGTTGACCCACCAAAGTTCCTTGATAGCGATGCAACCCAAAAGTATATCCATCATGTCCAAGTGCATCCACTACCAAGGTACCATCCCTCTCACGTTTTGTGAGAGCCCTCACCTACATCACAAGCAAAAGGTGGGGGTTTGGTACCCATATTTTCTTGGGTCCTATGGGGTTAGCTTTGTAAGGAACCCAAGCATTTTTATTTTTATCAAAAATAAGAACATTTAACCTTTCATAACAAAATTTTCTTAGATGGCCTTTGCGGCCACAATGTGTACATGTGTACACCTTAGCATACTTATGAGTGGGAGTGTGAGCATGATGTGCATCATAAGCATGGTCATGATGATGATGTGCATGAGTATGAGGAACTTGTTTCTTTTGAAACAAGGATTCCAATCTAGTATGATTGAATGCACATGAGCTCAAATTAGAGCTCAAATTATCAATTTTATTTTTCAAATTTTCAATCTCATAAGTGGTGGTATGTAAAGCATGATGAGATGAAGAGACAATTTTCTTTTTCTTTTGTGAAACAAAATCTTTTTCTTTTTCACAAATTTTTCTTTTCAAAGATTTATTTTCTTGAAAAACATCTTCCTTTTGTTTTTCCACCAAATCAATCTTATTTTTCAAAATCATATTTCCTTCACATAAAACATTCAATTTAGACATCAAGGAAATATTCTCATTTTTCAAATCTTCATTTTCTTTTTCTAAGCATGCCATTTTATTTTCTAAAGAATCTTTATCATTAAGCATGGCATCAAAATTCTTTTTTAAAATGTTATTTTCTTTTTCTAAACATGCAATGTTAGATTTGAAAGAATCTTGTTCTATATGCATGCAAGCAATGTCCTTTTTCAAATTTTATTTTCCTTTTTAATCATGTCATATTTCTCAAGAATTGTTTGGCAAAATGAAGTGAGCTCATCATATGACATGTCCTCATCATCGGATTCGGAGTTTACCTCAAGGGGGTTATCCCCTCGGACCATATAGCATACGTTGGAGATGTCGCTTCCAACGTCCGAATCACTCCCCGCATAGTATAGGTCCTTTTCGCCAAGGGAGGTGATGATGTTCCAAGCTACAAAAGCCGAATCAACGTTAGAAACCCTAGATAAATAATCATCATTTAGGGTTGACTTAATAGCATGAAGGGCTTTTGCATTAGCCTCAATGTTCTTACCATCTAAAGAATAAGCATTATTAGTAGTGGCAAGATAGACATGAAAACCTAAGGCTTTGAGATACAATGACATCTTAACCTTCCAAATTTGGATGTTAAGAATGTCAAAGGTGGGTGGTGACATGAAGTCCATGGTGTGTGTACAAAATATTGTGATTAGCCTAAAAATAGGATCTTTAACTCTAGGTTGTTAGACCCAATATCAAGAGCACTTGGCTCTGATACCAATTGTAAGATCACCTAGAGGGGGGGTGAATAGGTGATGGCTAATCTAATGGTCACTTATGAACAAATAATGCGGAATTAAAACTAAGTTGACCAAATTAAACTTCTTTTAATTAAACACTTATGTATAACACAAGAGTGTTGCCGAATTCCCCTTGCGAGGCTCTGGACAAACTCCTCTAGATTCCCCTTGAATGGGTTGAGGTGCCGCGTTGGCTCTCTTGGTTGAATACTAGTGTTAACAACAATCCCAAGCAAGTATGTATATCAATTATGAGCACAAGGGAATATATCATGCATATATAAGATGAGCACAATAAATTGAATGCAAGATATAAAATAGAGACAAAAAGAGAAAGAGAGCAAGAGTGAGCAATCGCAAACACAAAGGGTTTGTTTCGAGGTTCGAGCACACTTGCTCTACATCCCCGCCTTCGACACACGAAGGATTTCCACTATGCAAGATCCCACCGGATCTCTCCTCGGTGCCGCAACACCTACAAGCCCTCGGACTCCCTTACACACCACAAGCCCACCGGCTCGTCGAGGCCGCACCTCAAGCTACAAGTCCTCACTAGGACCCAACAACACCAAGTCCTCACTAGGACCCGAAACAAACCGCGAACACAACCGTCCGCCTTCTCAAAGAACAAAGATGAACTTTGGTGATCACAACTCTTGATCACCTAAAATCCTCTCACAATAACACTCCTATAGAATGAATAGCTCAATGGATGCTCAAGTGTTTGTGTGAGAAAGCAAGGAAAGAATCTTTGGTGAAAAACACAAGAAAATCTCTTTTACACTCTTTGATAAAACTCTCCTTTTAATTGGAAGTATTGACTCTAATTTTGTGGAGAAAAACCCTTCAGAAAGACTGGGAAAAACTAGCTCTAAGGTCTCCAAAAATCTTGGCTCAAAACAATGACAAAACCCCCTTTTATAGAGGCCAGAAAAATCTGACCGTTGGGGTCTGTCAGAGCTGCCGGTCGACCGGCCGGTCGACCGGTAACGGTCAAAAATCTGACCGTTACAGCCTCCGGTCGACTGGCCCGGTCGACCGGGAAGAACAGAGAGCACTGCTCTCAGTTCCGGTCGACCGGCCCGGTCGACCGCACAAAACGTGCACAGTTTTGTGCACGTCGGTCGACCGGCCCGGTCGACCGACCTCTGTGTAATGGGTTAACTTGGAGCACAGTTTTGAGGTCTAAAACGTTCGAATTTGGGAATAAGTATATAGGATGAATTTGTAGATATTGAAGTCTTCTTTCTAATGCAACTTAAATCAAATCAATATCAATTCGGATTTGAAAGTTATCCATAAAATACTAAAATGTATCAAATCAGAAACTGTAAACTGTTTTTCAGACTTCAACCCAATATTTGACATTCTTAACATTTAAATCAGAAAATGATTATTGAATATTAAATGTAGCTCTGAAAGTCGTTTTTAAAATTCAATTTAAATCATGTTAATTGAATAAGAGAATCAAAAGTTATGACTAAAAGACTAAAAGTGTGTCGAGCAGATCAGCAGGACGGACGAGAGTTCTAAAAAGGTTTTGGTTAAAAACATATGTATATATGAAACACCAAAAACTAAAACGGTATTTTTCTAGAACTAAAAATCTTTTATGAAAACACATAAATCAAGAGTGTGTGTGTGATATGAACTTGAGCAATCCACCAACTATCTATCCTTTACATTTTAACTAAAACAAAACAAAATCTTATACCTAGACACAAGTCTTCAACTTCTTGAAGTCTTCCCTTGAAGGCTTCTCATCTTCTTGACTTGGTCCAAAAGTAATCCACCGAGCTCATCTCTAGATGTGTTCTTGATGCATAGGCTCGTGAATCAACCGGTGCTAGCTTCCAACTTGACTTTAAATCCTTTGTTGAAGCTCCACACCTACTAAGATCTTGATAAGGAATCTGTCACTAATTAAACACAAGATCATTAGTAATCATAACTTCATGAGTTGATCATCATCAAAACTAGGGTGATAGGCCTTTGGGCCAACATGAATGTGTATACTTGTATATGTATGAGTATGTATGCAGGTGTATTTGTGTACATGTGTCTGTAGAGTGTATATGCACAAGTATTTGTGTGTGTATTTAAGTTTATGTGTGTGTTTGGTTGTGTGTTAGAGTAATTTCGGACTCGTTCGTGCAATCCAAACTCAGTAACGGGAGATTCAGAGTTATGCTAGTTATGAACAAGATACCATGGCATTCGAAGACCGGTCCATTGGATGATTCGTTAATCAGTACCGGTTTGTGAGTGAAGACCAGACAGTGATTTGGTTCCAAAACCGCGTCATTTCATGTGAGTGTTTGTTTGTTGCTCTTTTATTTATTTATTTATACCAGCGAGTGTATTGTTTATTTGTCTATTTAAATTATGAGATTATTTTAGCATTTCATGTGTTGGCGTTATTCCATATGAATACTTGTGTTTCATGTCGCTGATAGTTATTCTGTCAGATAGTTAAATCTGTTGATTTCTAGTATTTAGAATGATCGTGGTGTTATGATTTAGACTCTGGTTATATGATTGACCATTTTTTATTGGGATATTGGATTAGTTAGATTGTGGATGTTCCAGTCATGAACATGGATTCGATATTGTTTAACCGAGACATTAGTATTATATCATTTCATGTGTAGATGATTCTCACTTCAGATTTGGAACTAGTCGTGATGGATGTTAGACAGTAACCAGATTGATTTTGAGTTGGATTAGTTAGCAATTGTGGGTAAAAGTTTATATTTTATATGAACTATTTATCAAATATTTAATTGGTGATTATTTTAATGAGAACTCATTAGGATGAGGACAGATTAGATATGATGTTATTTTATTAATAATGGATTTCTTAGCTTAGATCGATATATGGATATATTTAGAGTTGTGTTGATCTGAGATTTATATTCCTTTCATTTGATTTTTATTAATACTTAGATATGATCGATTATGTTGGATTAAGCATCTCAGGATTCTATTCGTTGATTAGTTTATTATAGTAATGATGATATCTTGTTGACGTTGAGTATCAGATGTAAACTATTTTAGATTCCATAATATTTGACTACTCTTTAGTTATGATTTCAGAATTTCATTGATTTGGTTAATCTTGAGGATATCATATATTTTCAGAGTTTATATCCAATATTTGTATCAGTTATCAGTGCTAGTGAGACTAGTGTGCTAGTGACTTTATATCTCTAGTATTCCATCAGATGTCAGTTATTAGCTATCAGTTATTAGATTGTCAGATATTAGTTATCAGTTGTGAGTTGTCAGCTATCATTGACATCGACAGTTGTTGGAGATATTCGGTTATAATTTAGTTATGATTCATTGATGCTTGCTAATAAAAGACATCATAACTCGAGAAAAAGGGGTAATTGACTGATAATGATTGTCATGTATTTTGGAAGAACTTCTTATGGTATACCGAATTGTGGGTCCACAATGGGGAACCAAGGTAATACTCATTACCTATTCAGTTGTCAGTTGTCAGGGCTATGCCCAGATTATGGTGCTGCACTAGTTGTCTTTTCATGTGGGGTTGTGGTCTTCATTTATTAAAGCCTTGCGGCTTGTCCTGATTTAGCGCCAAGGGTGTTAGACCGTGTTACCGAGCATGCACGGTACCCTTCCAAAACACATGTACTACATTGGTAAGTAGTTACAACAATGATAATATTATTTGATATGTGGGAAAACGGTTGTGGTATGGGACACAGCTAAGTACTACATTAGTTAGGTTAATAATAATTAACCAGACTAGTGACATATGCTAGGTTACACACCTTGACATCAATTATTTGTTTTGCAGTTGTATAAGATTGTCTTTTATCTGCAATTTTATTCATGATTATTTTTTATCATTTATTTTCCGTTTATCATGTTGTGATATATGTACACACTGATCATACGCACGAGCACCGTCCCTTTTCTTATAAACTCATTGGGTTACTTTTCTAATGACCCTGGATTTGCACGTCCAGATATTGGATGTTTATTTCATTGACCAGGTGTTCGCTAAGAACATATGCTTTGCGAGGAGTCTAGAGTTTCTCTCTACCTGATTCTGATATTCTTATCCCTATTGCCTTTATTCCTATGATTATTCTTTGATTCCATATATATCAGGCTCTTTTATTTCATTCCTTATTCATTATCATGTGTGGACATTTATATGTGTTAATGCAGTGATCATGATTTATTATACTTTAGATTTATAAGTTGTTTTGAGCTACTTAAGGCTTAGCGTGTATACGTGAGGTATTGTTCTTGCGTATAAGCATCGCCGACTCGTGTTGCGTCTCCACTCCAGTGTATTTCGGGAAGTGGGGAGTGACAGAATAGCTCAAGTATGTGAGTGTACAAAGAATTTAGAAAAGAAACACAAAGAAAAACACTTGGTAAAAACTCTTGAAAGATATAGAAATAAAAACTAGAAACTCGATTTCTAAAAACTTATTTTGTTTTGATTTTTCAAAACTTAAAAATCAATAAATATTTTGATTTGAAGCTCAAAAACTTGTTTTAAAAACTAGCTGCTAAAACTCAGTTGAAGTAGGAAATTTTGCTCTTTAAAATCTTGTCAAAATCTGGCCAAGAAAACACCTTTAAATAGGGTAAAGAGAATATAGCCATTAGGGCTCAGAACCCATGCCAAATGGCCTATCGGTCGACCAGCCAACGATCAATTTTCTGACCGTTGGGGTTGTCGGTCGACTGCCCCCAAAGCACAGAGAGTGTAACTCTCTGCCGGTCAACTGGGCCAACCAAGAAGTAAGGTTGACTAGTCGGTCGACTGCTAGTTGGGCTCGTGCACATGTGCACGTTGGTCGACCGGTCGGTCAACCGAGCTAGCCTGCGGTCGACAAGTTGGTCGACCGTAAACAGCCTAAACACCCAAATTTGGGGTTTAAAACTTGGACTTTGAAACCCATATAACTTCCAATAAAACCTCATAAATTCCATAAAAATAAGTTCATATAAATACATTGAAGTACAATTACGTGTGATAAAAATCAACACATATTACAAATACTTGAACTATTTTTAAGGTATAGAAATTAAAGTATAAACCAAAAACTGTATTTTCTAGAAACCAAACTTCTAAATAGAAATTCGATTATTCTTCAAACTTGTATAAATACAAAAATAAGTTATTGAAATAAATTTAAAGCATGACATGCATGGATAGAATCCAATACATATAGTAAATGATATATACTTATTTTTGGCAATAAATACCAAAATAAGTTTTGATAAAAACAAAACTTAAATACATGAATTAGATAAATAAAAATAAGTTTTTCTAAACATATATGAACCATCAATGTATATAGATGAAATCTAATATACATATAAACCATGTAAACTTCTTTTGATTGAATCTATTCTTGAAGCTGATATATGTATACTTGATATATTTAAAACACAAAATATATACATGTTAAACCGAAACACAAAACTCATAGAAATAGATTTTTTTTAACCATATAAGCTGTAATGTGTAGATAGAAACAAACAGATATATAAACCATAAAACTTATTCTATTGAGATGTAAATCAAGTACACATAAATTCTTGAAACTAAAATGATTAAATCGAAAACCAAAAACTATTTATCATGAAAGCGATAAATAAACTTGTGTGTGTAAACTTGAGCAATTCTATCCTTACACAAAATCTATACTAATAAACAAACCTAATCCAAAGTCTTCTTGTCGATCTTCTTCTTCAAGACGACTTGATCCAAACACGATCCAAAGAGCGACGACTCCATCTCGAGCTCTTGATGCGATCTTGATGCTTGAGCTTTTGAATCAACACGTGATAGCTTCAAAAGTTGACTTCGAGTCCATTATAAAAGCTAAACACTAATAATAATCTTGATCGATATCTGAAACTTAATAAACACAAGATCATTAGTAACACAACTTCATAAGTTAGTGATCATCAAAACTAGGATGAAAGGCCTTCGGGCCTACAACTTTCTTAGAGATCATTATGAGAAGGAGATTTTGTTATGTTTCTACTGATTTTAAATTAGCAGATTTTTTTACTAAACCACTGGATTTTAAAAGATTTTTATTTATTTATGGTGAATTAAATGTTTGTATTATGGATTCATGAAATTTCCAATTGATATTCATATTTGCTTTTCTTAGAGCATATGAACTGCTATTTCTTTAATTGGTATCTTCTCTTAACCTTTGTGTTCACTGGTATCTACTAATTTTTAGTTTTTAGTTGGTATCCACTAGTTTTTAGTCCCTTTTTGATTTATGACAAAGGGGGAGAAGTATTTATGAGTTATTTCATTAAATTCATTTATCTCAAATTGATATATCTTTTACAAATTGGTATCATACATTGGTATATCTATATTATTTAAATCAGTATTTATACTTATGTTTTAAATTGGGAATGAGATTTTAAAGATTTATGAGTTAGAGATTCTTGATTTCTATTACCTTTATTTCATGTTTGTATGCCTTATTGCACACCCATTTTGGTGGATGGAGGATGGGAGGCATGGATGGAGGATGGAATGTTTTTGCATAGCTAATCAACATTCACATCTATGTCATATGCATATGATGACTTGCTTTGAAAATGTCACATTCTTTAGTCATAAATGATTGAACTTGGTAGATGAGCATAACTTTATGGGGAGCTTTGTTAAAAATCTCCATTTTATTTTTTAAATAACTCATATGTTTTGTCATCATCAAAAATGGGAAGATTGTTGGCCCAAGGTTGCAATCACCGATTTCTTATTTTGATGATAACAAAACTTCTGTAGTCATTTAGTACTAATCATGTTCAAGTGTTTAAGTATTCTTCAGGTTTCAAGAAGATTCAAAGTGCTTCTTCTTCAAAAAAGGTATTGAAGTATCAAACTCACTCAAGAACGGGTTTCAAGCTAGGATTATCAAGACTCACCCTCGGAGAAGCCCACTAGAAGATGACTTGATGACATAGCACCTATGTAAGAAAATAGTATGTTCAAGTATAGTGTGTAGAATTAATACTCAAGAAGTCACACGCATACAAAAATTCAAGTTTTAAAAATACGAGTTTCAATATCTAGTTTTTCTCATTTTGGTATTTTATAAAGGATCAATGTTTGATGCATGTCCCATGATTTTCCAAGATTTTATATCTTATTTTCTAACATGTATCCTAAAGACTATGTATTACCAAATAGTTTTTATAACTCGCTAAAACTTATTAAAATTATTTTACATTCAATTTTTACTCATAAGTAGCTTTTCAGGCTTGGTCAGTTGACTGGGCGATCAATTGGACCATGTGGTCATTTTGACCTCTGCCTGTGCACGTTGTGCACCTTTGTTGGGCGACAGAGCAGTCGACTGGCAAACCTAGCGGTTGACCGGACGGTCGACTGACTGGCACTAACCTGGTCTCGGTTGAGACCGGCCAACCGAGCGGTCGACCGACGCCAATGATTAGTACAAAATATTGAACTACCGGTCGACCAGGCGGTCGACCGATGTTCTGGCACTGTGACAGTAACGACTAGTTTTTTGAAAATATGGTTCTTTGACTTTTTCTCCAACGGAGATTTTTGCTCTTTTTGGGGCTAATCTCACTCTTAATGACCTCATAGGCTATTCTAACTATGTTTTAACATTTGCCTATATATAAGGTTCATTTGTAGAGGATTAAATACAACAAGATAATTAGTTTTGAAAAATATTTGAAAAATCAAGTTTATTCAAGAGAAATAATTTCAAGATTTTCTTACTTCAAGTAAACTCATTTCAAAATCATTTTCTGCAAATTTTCAGCTCTTAGATTGAATCATTTCAATTGATTTTCTCTTTCACAAACTTCTTGAGTTTTATCTCACATCAAATACTACATAAAGTTGTAAAATGATTGTTTGTGATCTTTGTGGTGTCCAAGAGCTACTTAAACTCATTGGCTTAGTGCTACCTCTTGTGTTGTGTACTCTGATCTTGAGTAGACCTTGTAGTTCCTTTGTGGAGGCTCCTTTGTGGATAGTGAATTCTTTCACGCGGTGAAAGCATGTACGTAGAGCTTGATGCTCGAACTTCAAAATAAATCTCTTGTATTTGCAATTATTTTCTCTCTTGCTCTTACTCTTTATTTGCTTGCACTTGTGTTTTTGTTACTATTTTTCTTACTAACATCATTCATTCTTGTTGGTTTTCATTCTCTAAATTAAGAAGGCAATTGAGCACCTCAGCTCATTGTCTAGAGGAGTATAGAAGAGAAATTTTAAAGCTCTTTATAGGGAATCCGAATTCACTTCTTGATTTGAGTTGACCATTTGCATTATTCATATTATAAATTGTTGTATTTACACATTTAGACCTTAAGTTTAGCATTACACCTACTCACCCTGTTTAAATGTTCTTTCAGTTGCAACAAGAAAATAGGATCGTAGGCATTATGTTAGCTGAGAAAGTCGGTGGAAACAATTCTGAACCATCGGATTGATTTCATATCCATTGGATGAAGATTTAAATCAGTGGGCTTGGATCAGGAATAAAAAAGAACATTAAAACACTCGTAAAATCAAACGCCGTTGTCTAATTTTGAAGGAGGTTACGCATAGTATGAGTCGGGTCGGGTTGCGAATCCAATCGAAGCCCATGCCGAGCATCACCCATATCTGTTGTAGAATATCCGTTGGCTCATTTCCCAGGCAACGAAGCTTATAAAAAGCAGATGAGATTCCCTTTCTTTTTTAAGTGAATTCTGATATTTTCTCCAAATTAGGAGTTGTACGAGAGGGAACACTCTCTAAGATACGTCCATTACCCAATCTATTATCAGTACGATCAGTTGCCTTCCATTTCTCTGATTTTCAATCATTTTCTATGCTAAATTGTTTAGGAAAATGGCAGGTAAGGGAAAATAAAGGTGTGATTAGCGACATTCGTGGCAATGGACGCGTCAATGGTATCAGAGCATCTCGCTGAGGGCTTTGTTGCAATCAGTGATGATCCTGAAAACACAATCAACCTAGAAGGATCAGCTGCACTGTTCCATGCTGGCCTTGATCCTAAAAAGGCGGCGGATCCGCAAGAGACTACCGATGATGGTGGGGGCTCTCAAAAGGACCGGATACTAGACCAACATTTTAAGGGCATCGAGGAACGCGTGAACTTCTAGTTTCAAGCTCTGAAGGAGAGGGTCAGTGATTAGTTTACAATTCTGCATTATTATATCGCATTTCCCTGCCGATTTATGAATAAAATGTTGTCTAAACTGTGTTTTGGTCTCTCTTGCAGATAATCAAGACAAGGAGGGCAAAAGGGTAATAAGAGCTTAATTAAACCCATTTTCGGGTAATTAAATCCAGATTTCTTGGAGGCCAAGTAAGGAAACTTCTAGAAGACGCATTGAACCTAGACCTTTGCGCTCGTCAGACGAAGATCCGGACGAATATACCCGAAATCAAATATACCAGGAAGGTCCTCGAAGCCAGGAGACGTTTCTCGCCAAAACCAGGGATTTAGTTCCCTGGTTTTACTGCAGAAACGCGGCAAATGCCACGTTTTTGCGACAATGTAGTGGGTCCACGCGTCGATCTTCGACGCGTGGCCCCGTCTCGCCTTTCGGATGCTTCTTGTGCCTATAAATAGGGCAGGGATTGGCCAAAACGCAAGCAGATTTTGATTTTAGGCTAGGTTTCTCTCTTCTACTTGTAGATTAGGATTTTCTTTCTCTTCTGTTTTATATTTTTATTTTGTTTTTAGATCTTGTAATAGGGCTGAGAGATTCAGAGAGAGAAAGAGAGAGATTGATGTAATAGATGGTGATAATCTATGTAAAGGTGTCTCCTTTCTTCTCCATTGTAATCTTCTCTATCTTCTACATGATGCTTAGCTAACTTTTCTTCTCATCACAATCTAACTACTAACAACTAACCATCTAACCACTTACTTGATAATCCACATGAATCTAATAGCCTCTACAAGGCCTTGCTCTTGCAAGGGCCATTGATGGCTCATGATGATGAATTCTAACATTCTAACATTCTAACACCTAACCCACTAACTTGCTAACTTGCAATATCTTCTTTATTTCATGCTCACCTCTAACTGGTTTTGATGATTTAATAGTAGGTTGCAACTTGTTATGTGGTATGGATGTGTTGTTCGAATGTAGAAGAACAATCTTATTGGCCATGCTCTATATCGTCTCTTGAAGATAAGGATTAGTGATGGCCAAGGATCCATGTGAGGCAACTATCACTAAGAGGTTAGTATGGTTAGTAGATCAATTAGTATTTAGTAGCCATGAGTTTTCTTTTAGTTTGTTTTAAAAACCAATTCCAAAATCTTTTATCATTTTTTCTATCGTTGTTTTTATCATCCTCTTAGTTCACCTTTATTTTTGTTTTCTTTACCACAAGCTTCATCTTCTTTTCTATTTTGTTTTTCAAACCACTTCTCTTTTATTTTCACATCGCTTTCATTGCCTTCTTCACCTATTACTTCTGGATTTTCTGTTCTTTTCTTTTTTTCTCATTCTTTAAACAAAGAAAAACTGTTAACAACCGACGTGAATAAAAACTGTTAATGCTTCTATCGCCTCCCATCCCTGTGGATTCGATCCGTTGAGCCAATACTATAACGGAAGTAGCAAGGGAACATTAGCACACACATAATTTCATTGATTTCATAAAATACACATTTTCGAGTGCTCGTTCCGCTCCGATCAAATTTTTGGCGCCGTTGCCGTGGAACAGGAATGGTTTTGTTTTCACGTTTTTGTTAACATTATCTTCTCTGTTTTGGTGTGCAGGTTAATTTTTGCAGAAATTGAACATTGCAGAACTCTCTTTTTGCTTGCGTGTCCCTGCTCTAGAAAGCAGGGACCCTGCTTCCATAAGTGTGCCGCGAAAACCCAAGAAAAGCCGCAAAAACGTGGCAATTATTTGGCATTTTGACTTCATCTTTTGCAGGATTCTTTCAAGTTAAATATATTGTTATATTGTTGCTGCTATTTTTCTACTTTGATTACCTACACACTGTAATAAATCAAAGAACTAAAATACGGTATTTGGACGCTTTTAAAACGGTTTAGACATTTGCATTTAGGCACGTGTCAATTCAATTCCAATATACTATATTTTGTTCTGTTATTGTAATCTGGACTGAGGTGTACATATGGCATTGCATATAGCATAGGACAAATACGTGGGTGAATTATTCGCTTTGTGTTATATTCTTATCTATATTGTACACTTGCACGACTTGAACTTAAGGGAAAACCCATACAAGATAAGGTGGGGATTTCATCACCCTTCCTTAGCCCAAAAAATCACCTCCCCACTCACACAACCCAAGCCCTAATAAAAATTGATAGACATTAGCCCCTAGGGACATCTCGGACTCATTAAGAGATTGACTGAGGGTGGAACTTATTTTGAATCTTACTCTTGTGAAATCGGCGTCTAAGGTTGGGGATTAAGAGGTTACGCCTCGAAGATACCATGGTTTGGTGTAATTAAGACCCGTTGCTTATGCACGGATACCTCCATCCATATTTTTTCCCGACTTGGCCGATTAGCTTGTGGTCGGATTCATACAACAACCTCTCCCGGGTAATCTACCAGTTAGGAGTCGTCTAGGTCTAGGTCAACCTTAGTATAGGTTTGGTTTTGACTTTTTCTTTCTTTTTGTTTGTTTGTTTGCATTTTTTTTTGTTTGTGATTGTTTTTGAAATGGAATTCAACAATAACATTTCTTTCAATCCTAATAGGAATCCATATTTTACACAGACCCCATTTGTTTCAGATAATTTCAACCCGGCCTTTTACAATATGACCTAACCAAATACACCGGGTTGGCCTTATCCGAATCAATACAACCCATACCCCCAATCTTTTAACCATAATTTTCAAAATAATTTTTACTATTTTCAGAGTCAATGGGGATTCACCTCCCCCGAGTCAAATTTTCCACCACCTTGTCCACAATTTTCACAATCTCCACTTCCCAATTTTAAAGAAAAATATAAGTTCGAAAAAAATATAGAAGCCATGCAAGCCATGCTTGAGTCCCAACAAAAGAAGCTCAACTCCCCAATTCCATAATATTTTCAAGATTCATACTCATTTTCACCTATTCAAAATGACCAACCACCTACCCTGAAAACGAGTATAGAGTGCTTTAGTGAGTCTGAGCTTAAATCTCAAAATATGTTGGACTCACAATCTTTACTATCTTTCCAAAACTAAGATTCTCATATTCCCTTTCTGGAACATCCACTTGAAGAAAAATCAAGTCTAGAAAAAAGTATAGAAATCTTGCAGGAGTCTGCGTTACAATTTCAAAAATCTTCTTCTCAGCCTATTGATAGGTTGGAAACTCAATTAAGTCAATTGGTCAACATTTATAGGAATGAGGAAACTATCTCTTATCAACCTTTGACCAATCCAAATATCTCTAACTCTATCAATTTGACCTATGACTCTTGTTATTTTGGAAACGAAGATTCCTACACTCCCATTCTAGAGCTTCCACTTGAAAAAACATTACATCTAGAAAAGAGTATAGAAGTCTTGCAGGAGTCCGCACTACAATTTTAAAAATCTTCTGCCCAGTCTTTCAATAGGTTAGAAACTATTGAGGAAACTGGTTAGCATTTATAGGAATGAGAAAACTCTATCTTATCAACCTTTGACCAATTCAGCTATCCCTAACTCTATTGATCTGACCCAGGACTCTTGTCATTTTGGAAATCAAGATTCAATTTCAGTCCACCCCTCTGAACTTGACCAAAGCTCAAATGTTGAATATCCCATTGACATTTTGACCAGTTATCCTTTTCCTGAGATTGAACTTGAGCATGAATATGATCCTAAACATCAACTTGGTAATTCAATTTCACTGCCAGATTTCATAATGACTGAGGTGTTTTTACCTGATCTTAGGATTTTTCCGGAGTCAACATTGGATCATTTACCAATCCATCGTGAAATTGAATCACCAATCTTTTATGATCAATAAATTAAACTTGACCAATTTCATACTTTTGAATGTCCCATTAAAATATTGGCAAGTTCTCATTTTTATGAAATTGAACTCAATAAGGACTATGACTTGGATCCTCAAATTTGTCATCCAGTCAAATTCCCGAATCAATATTGACTCCAGTTTTGTTACCCAAATTGAGCAACATTTTAGAATCAATTTTAGTTTCCATACCTTTCATTCTTAAACTTGAATCACCAATCTCAGTGAGTCATATTCCATTGTGGAGAAATGAATGCGGACTAAAATTTCAACTTCTTGATTTGGACCCAATTCCTGAACCAATTTTGACTCCTGAACCTTTACTTGACTTAAGTCAAATTCCTGAGTCAGTAGTTGTTCCTATGCTTCCTGAGTCAAAATCAATTATTTCATTCTGGGGCAAGGGTCTTGATAACTTTAACTCTGAAATTATTTTTAAAATTTGAAAATTAGATGGTGTTAAATTCTTAATAAAAATCATCCATATATACATCATTCTAGTGGGTTGTATTATAGAGGTCTCTGGTGGGTTCATCCGGACTCCACGCAAATTGGATTGGGCCGCATTTCGTGGACCAATCAGACCACCACCAAAATCATCACCTTAAGGTGATTTTTTCCTCCCTCTCTATTTGTTTCATGCATACATACATACATACATATATATATATATATATATATATATATATATATATATATATATATATATATATATATATATATATATATATATATATATATATATATATATATATATTCACGATGCATTGAGGACAATGCATGAGATAAGTGTGGGGGAGGGTTTACTAACATAGAGTTTTTTTTTTAGATTTTCTTTCTTTTTCACTTCTTTTAGGATACTTTTAGAAATCTTCCCTTTTGTATAGGAATTTTTTTTTCTTTCATTAAAAACTTTTTGAAATAAGAGACAAAGTTTTAGTCTATTTTAAAGAAAATTAAGATGATCTTAGAAATTAAGGAAGCCTTAATTATGACATCTTAAACCCAGTCGAAATAATGGATCTTATTTAAAATTATAGGTTAAGTAAGATAAATTAGAGAGATAATTTTATCTTGAATTTTTTGCCTTAACTAGTATGCACTTCACACAGACACAATTTTTGGGATGGAAACAGAGACCTAAAATGCCATAAAGAAAAAATAAATAAAAAGAAAAAATATATATGGTATAAATAGTAAAAAAAATCACTTATTAAGCTGGATAACTATGCCTCAAGAAACATGATTATTCACGCCTAACGGTGGTCAAAAGAAACAAATAATTCCCCTTAGTTTTGTTGCCTTGTTTACTCTAGTCCTTAAACCCGAGAGATGTTTTCTCATCGGTGCCCTAAAGCCGTCTAGTCTGTGAGTCATCTGTTAAAAGCTCACTACTCAGGTAAACGAGAAAGCCTAAGAAAACTGAGGAAAGTAAAAAGAAGAAAAAGAAAAAATATATATATATAAAAATAAATGGCTTGATGGTTAGAGTTGAATTCTCAGAAATCTTTACTATCACAGAGTGCATATTATCTAGGTTTTATGAAGGAGAAAATATTCAATCCAATTTTGAATTCTTACCTTAATTGAAGACAAGATCTTGCATATAGACTAAGTTTAAGGGAGAATAATTTTTGGTGGACTTATGATCTTGGATCGCTTATATTTTTGCAAAAATATTTCAAAAACTTGTCTCCCTTCCAAAATGTGTTTTCAAAATACTACCATTTGTCTTCTTTCTTCATGAATTTTGTGGGTGCAATCCACTGAAAACCCTCAGGAGATAAAACTCCTCCTCTAGGGAAAACCTAGATGTTTAACGGCTTGTTGCACACGCTCAGTGCAATCGCGTCACAGGCGAAAGTGGTGTAATAACATTTGTAGTATAGTTTTTCTTTTCTTGTTTTGCTTGGGACGAGAAAAAGATAAGTGTGGTGGTGTGATTAGTCTATAATTCTACAGTATTATATCGCATTTTCCTGCTGATTTATGAATAAAATGTCGGTCTAAACCCTGTTTCGGTCTCTCTTTCAGATAATCAAGACAAGGAGGGCAAAAGGGTAATAAGAGCTTAATTAAACCCATTTTCGGGTAATTAAATCCGGATTTCTTGGAGGCCAAGTAAGGAAACTTCTAGAAGATGCATTGAACCTAGACCTTTGTGCATGTCAGACGAAGATCCGGACGAATATACCCGAAATTTAATATACCAGGAAGGTCCTCGAAGCCAGGAGATGTTTCTCGCCAAAACTAGGGTTTAGTTCCCTAGTTTTGCCACAGAAACGCAGTAAATGCCACGTTTTTGCGGCAATGTAGTGGGTCCACGTGTCGATCTTCGACGCGTGGCCCAACTCGCCTTCCAGATGCTTCTTGTGCCTATAAATAGGGCAGGGGTTGGCCAAAACGCAAACAGATTTTGATTTTAGGCCAGGTTTCTCTCTTCTACTTGTAGATTAGGATTTTCTTTCTCTTTTATTTTGTATTTTCATTTTGTTTTTAGATCTTGTAGTAGGGCTGAGAGATTCAGAGAGAGAAAGAGAGAGATTGATGTAATAGATGGTAACAATCTATGTAAAGTTGTCTCTTTTCTTCTCCGTTGTAATCTTCTCCATCTTCTACATGATGCTTAACTATCTTTTCTTCTCATGACAATCTAACTGCTAACCACTAACCATCTAACCACTTACTTGATAATCCACATGAATCTAATAGCCTCTACAAGGCCTTGCTCTTGCAAGAGCCATTGATGGCTTATGATGATGGATTCTAACATTCTAACACCTAACCTACTAACTTGCTAACTTGCAATATCTTCTTTATTTCATATTCACCTCTAACCAGTTTTGATGATTTAATAGTAGCTTGTAACTTGTTATGTGGTATGGATGTGTTGTTTGAATGTAGAAGAACAATCTTATGGGCCATGCTCTGTATCGTCTCTTAAAGCCAAGGATTAGTGATGGCTAAGGATCCATGTGAGGCAACTATTACTAAGAGGTTAGCATGATTAGTGGATCAATTAGTAGTTAGTAGCCTTGAGTTTTCTTTTACTTTGTTTTAAAAACCAATTCCAAAATCTTTTATCATTTTTTCTATCGTTGTTTTTATCATCCTCTTACTTTACCTTTGTTTTCGTTTTCTTTATCACAAGATTCATCTTCTTTTCTATTTTGTTTTCCAAATCACTTCTCTTTTATTTTCACATCGCTTTCATCGCATTCTTCACCTATCACTTATGGATTTTCTTTTTTTTTCTCTTTTTCTCATTCTTTAAACAAAGAAGAACTGTTAACAACCGACGTGAATAAAAACTGTCAATGCTTCTATTGCCTCTCGTCCTTGTGGATTCAACCCGTTGAGCCAGTGCCATAACGGAAGTATCGAGGGAACATTATCACACACATAATTTCATTAATTTCATAAAATACACATTTTCGAGTGCTCGTTCTGTCCCGATCAGTCAGTCTGATGAGCCGATCCATGGAGGGTCAGCTGGCCGACTACCGTCAAGAAATGATTGGCTACGTTGAGATCATAGGGAAAGGGGGCGACGATAAGGTAAAAGGGAAAGGAGTAAGGGGTGATCGTGAAGGAATCTTACCCATTGATTCTAATACCCATACTGATGCTTCACCCCCACCTTCACCCATTAGACCAACATCTCCATCGAAGTGGATACGTAGATACAAGAAAAGGAAGGGGGCCAAAATTCTGTGACCATCATAGGGGAAGGGTAAGTTTTCGTTGCCCAAAAGCCCGAAGGTGGAGATTCCAGTGTTTGATGGAAACATAGACGTTCTCAATTGGCTATATCAGCTTGAGCACCTGTTTACCATCCATCGGACTCCCGAGAAGAAAGGGTGGAATTATGTGTTTCTTATCTGTGAGATGATGCTCTGATGTGGTTGAGGTGGTGGCAAAGACAGAAGAGAGGGGTGGTGACATGGCGGGAGTTCTATGATGGAATGGTCCTTCGCTTCGGACCTGATAAGCTAGATGACCCCCTAGTAGCATTAGCCAATCTCAAGCAATCGGGGTCAGTAGTAGACTATCATAAGGCGTTTAATAAACTATTTATCTCGTAGATGACATGAAGAAGAACCTCATTAGCTTGTTCCTATTAGGCCTCAAGAAGAAACTGCGATGCAAAGTTAATCCGGATAAACCTTAAACCATGATTGCTGCGTATCAGAGCGCATGTGCGACGGATCTAATCTTATTGACAGAAAAAAACTTGACAAGTTTCATCCCTACAACCCAACTCATCTACAGTACATGCGAAGACTCAGAAATCTCTGGCTAGGGGAATGACGCCTGTTAGAATAGTTATTGGTTTATTGGTTATTGAGCTATCAGGTTTCTACCCAATAGACCCATACCCATCATCAGAGTAAGAGAAACCCTAATCCTAAAATTTACCATCTCAAAATCCACCTTCCTCAAAATTTCCCTTCCTCTCCTTTTAAAATTTGCAAAAAAAAAAAAAAATGTTGTTCACATGAACAACAACGTGCCGGTACTATTTATGTGAAGAGTAACAGGTGCCGCAAGCCCTCCATCTTCTCCAATAAGTGCCGCAACTACTCAAAAATCAGATTTTTAAATCTGATCTGGCTTTTTTGATGCTCTACAAGCCCTATCTGGTGAGATCTGATCTGTTTACTACTCAAAAATCAGATTTTTACATCTGATCTGGCTTCTTTGATGCTCTACGAGACTTTCCTTGTGAGATTTTATCTATTTACGGCTAAAAAATCATATTTTTTTCATCTGATTTGACTATTTAAGACTGTCTATGCTACTATCCGGTAACAATGTTACTTGTTTCTCTTTATTACTGGGTATTTACTGCTACTACGGGCTATCTTTTTGGTGATTCTATAACTGACTGCGATGTGAACTGTCTCAATTACTTCATGCTCCCTTGTTCCTCCATCTTGGCTCTCTTATTATGCTGCTCATATTCTCTCAGATACTACCTCTGCACCTCTGCTGCTCCTACTATTCAGATATCATAGGACGAGTATGACAGGTTACGTCAGCTTAAGTTCTATCAGATAGGTCATTCATTAACTCATCCATTCTCTTCAGGTATAAATTCTTATATTGCCTCTCCTCACAGACCTTGGATATTAGATTCAGAAGCCTCATCTCATGTGACAGTATTAAGAACAAATTCACTTCTATACATCTTTCCACTCAATTTTCTTCTGTTAACATTACTGATGGTACACAATCTCTCATCCTTGGTGATGGGGTAGTTCAGACTACTAAATTCTTGAACCTTAAAAATGTGTTATATGTTTCAAAATTTCCTGTAAGCTTGTTATCCATCAGCCAGTTTACCCAACAACATAACTGCATTGTAACCTTTTTCTCTTCTTACTGCGTCTTTCAGGACCTGACAACTGGTAGGAGAATTAGTTCAGGTCGTAAGAGCGGAGGCATGTACTATTTGGATAATAGAGTATCCCCTACTGGCTTAGTTGGAGGTCAGCCTGATCCTATTCTACTCAGGTACTGGCATATGGGTCATCCCTGATTGTAGAAAGCTTCGATCAGTAATTTCTGTTGAGTCTTCTTTTTCTACATTTGGTAGTGCATCTTGTGAGATGAGTAAGCATCATCATGTCTCTTTTCCTAGTCGAGTCAATAACCATAGTTGTTCTGTATTTGAGTTAATTCATTCTGATGTCTGGGGTCCTAATCGTGTGTCTTCATCTAAAAGTTTTAGATATTTTCTCATTTTTGTTGATGATTTCTCTCGCATGACTTGGCCATATTTGCTAAAAGAGAGGTCTGAAGTTTCTAGTATCATCGAACTTTTTCATAATAAAATAAAAACTCAATTTTCTCTCTCTATCCGTGTGCTTCATACTGACAATGCCTTAGAATATATGAAAAATGATGTGTCTCTTTTTGTTCTAATTAAGAATGGGATTATTCATCAAACCTCCTGCTCTCATACACCCCAATAAAATGGTGTTGCTGAACGCAAACACAGACACGTCCTAGATGTTGCTCGAACCATGATGATTCATATGCATGTTTCAAAGTATTTGTGGGTTGATCAGTGTTAAGCGCCTGTCATTTGATTAATAGGACGCCCTCCTCAGTTTTTCATAGTAAGCCCTTCTTCATGTCTATATCCTGACAAAAATATCTTCTTAGTTCTTCTGTGTGTTCTTAGTTGTACATATTTTGTTCAGGATTTATCTTCAGATCTAGATAAATTGTCTCCTTGGTCTATAAAATGTGTTTTTGTTTGGTATTCTCAATCTCAGAAAGGACACTGGAAGTATAGTCCATCAAATAGAAAATATTTTGTGTCAACTGGTATCACAATTTTTTAATTAGTTTCCTACTTTTCTCCAGAAAGTCCAGTTACTACATCGGAGCCTATTTTTATTTCACCGTCTATTCCTTTACCTGCACATGTTGTTATCCATGATGTCTCTTCGCCAATGTCATTAAAAGACACGCCACCTGCATCACAGTCACTTCAAGAAAAAGATTTCAGACATGTCTACACTCATCGGCAAAAAGTTTTTGCCTCTGAACCGGTTCCGGCCGCCTCCTCTCCAGTGAAAGGTCCACCTTCTCAGCCATCAATACCTTTCCTAGTCTTGATGTTCCTATTGTCCTCTGCAAAGGTAAACGGTCTTATACTGATTATCCTATTTCTTATTTTGTTTCATATGATCATCTTATTCCTTCTTTTTGCCACTTTACCTTATCTTATCCTTTGTATCTTTACCCAGGTTATATGAGGAGGCTATATTAGTATCTGCCTGGAAGCAGGCTATGAATGAGGAGATGAATTCTCTTATTTCTCGAGAAATTTTGGAGTTGGTCTCTGCACCGAAAGATACTGTTGTTGTGGGTTATCGATGGCTTTATACCTTGAAGCATCGGTCAGATGGTTCAGTGGCTAGGTATAAGGCCAGGCTTGTTGCCACAGGATATACTAAGACTTATGGTGTGGACTTCTTTGAGACTTTTTCACCAGTTGCTCTGCTGAACTCCATTTGAATTCTGTTTTCTGTTGCTGTTAATATGGCATGACCCTTATTTCAACTAGACGTCAATAAAGCATTTCTCTATGGGGAATTAAAGAAGCAAGTTTATGTGGGGCAACCTCCAGAGTATATTGCTCAGGGGAGAATATTTTTTGTAGACTCAAGAAGGCAATCTATGGACTCAAAAAGAGTCCAAGGGAATGGTTTGAGAAGTTCAACATGGTTATCTCTGATATTGGATTTGCTCATTGTCATTCAGAGCACTCAGTATTTATGTGTCATACTAAGTCTGGCTTAGTGATATTGGCTGTGTATTGATGACATTTTGCTAACTAGGAGTAAGTCTTTGGCCTTAGCAAAAACAAAGTAGTATCTCAAGTGACATTTTGTGATGAAGGATATGGGAAAGCCAAGATATTTTCTTTGGATTGAAGTTGCTGAACAAAAGCATGGTTTACTTCAATCTCAGAGAAAGTAAACATTTGATCTTCTTGAAAAAACTGACATGTTGGTGTCCAAACCTGCTAGCACTCTAAGAAGCAAATGTGGATTTATAGTGTGATAATAGTTATCTACTTGATGACCCTAAATGGTATAGAAGACTGATTGGAAAGTTGATCTACTTGATAGTTACTAGGCCTGATATAACCTTTACAGTTGGAGTACTGAGTAGGTTTATGCATCAGCCTAGAGAGGTTCACTGGACAACTGCTCTGAGGATTCTTACCTATATCAAAAGCTCTCCTGGAAAAAGTTTGTTGTACAATATACGTGGACATGTTCGTATGTTTGCCTATTCTGACTCAGGATATACTATTGATAAGGGAGATGGAAGTCCACTACTAGCTATTGCACATCCGTTGGAGGAAATCTGGTGACATGGAGGAGAAAGAAATAAGATGTTGTTTTTAAATCCAGTGCAGAGGCTGAGTACAGAGCCATGGCACATACTATTTGTGAAATGATGTGGCTGAAGAATCTGTTATTGGAGTTTGGTTTTCATCATCTTGGCCATATGCCTATGTTCTGTGATAATCAGTCTACTATCTTTATAGCACAAAACCAGAAGTTCTATGAGAGGAAAAGCATATAGAGGTTAACTTTCATCTGGCCAGAGATGCATGGACCAAAAAGGTAGTTTCTTTTCCGTTTACTCCATCTTCAAAACAATTGGCAGATCTACTTAACAAAGCAGCTTCTCCAAAGTTATTTTCTGTCTTATAAAGCAAGCTGGGCATGGTTGACATTTATGCTCCAGCTTGAGGGAGATTGTTAGAAAAGTTATTAGGCTATTGGTTATTGAACTATTGAGTTTCTACCCAATAGACCCATACCCATCATTTTTATTATATATATGTATTTTTTGTCCTTTATTATCAATTAATTCTTTTTAAGAGTTTCTATTTTTCTACAACGCCAACTCAAAAGTGACTTACCCCTGCGCAAGTAGAGGAATATAGGCGGAAGAATTTGTGTTTTAAGTGTGATGAACCTTACACTTATGGACACAAGTGCAAAGGAAGAGGCTTACTCATTCATTATGAAGGGCAAGATGAAGTTTGATGATAAAGATGAGGAAGAGGAGGAAGAGACCTTGTTAAAGGTTCAAGAGGGCAAACAAAGGGAGTCAGTAATTTCTTTCAATGCTATGGAGGGGAGCACTTCCCCTACTGCCCTCAGGTTACTAGGAGTAATGAACATGAAGCCTGTCAGCATCCTCATTGATACAGGATCTGCACACAATTTTTACATGTCGGAATAATGCAAAGGACAGGTTTCTCCTATTTTATCTGAACCTACCTTCAAAGTAACAGCAGCAGGTGGTGGAAAAATGTGCAGTCAAGGAGTATGCAAGGGGTTAAGATGAAATGTAAAGGAGCTGAGCTAACTACTAATCTCCATCTCCTTCCTATTGGGGGCTATTAGATTGTCATGGAAGTGTCCCTCAACTACAAGGACCAAGTAGTCAGAATCTGTAAAAGAGGAAAAACTTGGTCCTAAAAAGGGGTACAGTCTAAGTCCATGCAAATACTTGAAGCAGAGGTCAGGGATAGAGACCTTCACAAGGAGGCGAAGGGTTGGGTTACGTAAATCAGTCAACAGGAAGATTCCTTCTTTGGCCACCATGAGAAGATATCCAATCCCCAATTAAGAGCTCTCTGTGAAGAATTTTCTAGCCTATTCTATGAGTTCCAGGTTTACCCTCAAGAAGAGCAGCTGATCATCAAATCCAATTACTGCCAGGCTCTGAACAGTAGACCAAAGAGCCTTTCGGCACCTGTGGGAGCAAAAGAGTGTAATAGAGCGGATGATCAAAGACATGTTAGGTTCAGGATTGATCAAAATAGTCATAACTCATATGCTTCACCAGTGGGACTGGTCAAGATAGCAAATGGCACTTGAAGGCTGTGCGTCGACCACCAGGCACTGAATCAAAAAAAAAAAAAAAAAAAAGATAAGTATATGATCCCTTTAATTGATGAATTGTTAGATGAGCTTCAAGGATCCAAAATTTTTACTAAACTTGATTTACGGAGTGGCTATCACCAAATAAGGATGTGTGAGAAAGATATACACAAAACAGCCTTTAAAACTCACTTAGGGCATTAGGAATATCTTGTAATGCCCTTTGGACTTACAAATGACCCTGCCACTTTTCAAGCATTAATGAGTGATCTATTTAGACCATTCCAAATAAAATTTGTATTGATATTTTTTTACGATATTCTTATATGCAACATGACTATGCAGCATCATCTCATCTATGTTAGAAGAGTTTTTGAGATACTGCACCAGAATCAGCTATTTGCGAAGGAGTGCAAGTGCCAATTTGGGGTGAAGGAGGTGCGTTATTTGGGTCACATTGTCTCCTCTGAAGGAGTAGTTGTAGACCCAAACAAAATTCAAGCTATCCTTGTTTGGCCTAATCCCAGAAATTTGAAGGCCTTGAGAGGCTTTCTTGGATTAGCGGGCTATTAAAGAAGGTTCATTTAACGGTATTTCACTCCTGTTGCTCCCTTAATTGCACTGACAAAAAGGAACTCCTTTGCTTGGACAGTGGATGCTCAACAGGCATTTGAAGAATTAAAGAAGGCCTTAAACTCTCCCACTGTGCTGGCATTACCTAATTTCTCTTTACCCTTCATCATTGAGTGTGATGCTTCTGCAAAGAGAATTGGAGCTGTTCTCATGCAGAACAAACATCCAATCTAATATATCAGTCATGGAATTGATAAATCCATATAATTTGTATCAGCTTATGAGAGGGAAAATGTTAGGTATACTCCTGGCTACTCAAAAATGGAGGGAGTACCTGTTGGGGAGAGAGTTCATAATTAGAACTGATCATGAACCATGAAGCACATGTTGGAGCAGAGACTTTGCACAGAAGCCAGCACTTGTGGCTTTTTAGACTATGCAACTACAAATTTCAGGTGGAATATAAAAATTGAGTTGAGAATAAAGTTGCTGATGCCCTTTCTAGAGGACTGGAGGAGGTGGATCCTACCTTGATGGTGCTTTCAGCAGTTGCATCAAACTGGGTGAATCTAGGTAGGGAAATGGTGCAAACTGATCTGTATTTTAAAGAATTGGAAATAAAATTTGATGCTGAGACATTGGAGCCTTTATTGTATCAAAAGAAAGGAGGCATCTATTACTACAAAGGCAGGATTCTCATCAGTCCCACCTCACCACTCATCCAATTATTGATTTCGGAGCATCACAATACGCCTACTGGAGGGCATTCTGGGTTTGAAAGGACTCTCCAAAGGCTCAACAGGGCAATATACTGGAGGGGAATGAAGAAGAGTGTAAGCGCATTCGTCAAAGAATGTGATGTCTGTCAAAGATCTAAATATGAAAACACAGCCTGCTAGATTACTTCAACCTTTACCCATTCCCAATCATGTCTGGAAGATATAACTATGGATTTCATAGAGGGACTGCAAAGAGTGGAAGGAAATCTACCATCCTGGTAGTAGTTGATAAACTTTCAAAGTTTGCTCACTTTATACCTTTGGCTCATCCATTCGCAGCTCAGACAGTGACCCAGCATTTCATTGAACAAGTTTACAAGTTACATGGGATACCCAGGACCAGCATTTCAAACAGAGATAGCCTCTTCCGTATTGAATTCTGGAGTGAATTCTGGGCTTGGCAAGGTTTCCAGCTACGCTACAGCACAACATATCACCCACAAACGGATGGCCAGACTGAAGTAGTTAATGGGTGTTTGGAGACTTACCTGAAGTGTTTTTGCTCACATGACTTGGAAAAATGGATACCTTGGGTACAGTACTAGAACAATGCAACTTGACATTGCTCAACAAGGACCATTCCATTTCAAGCTATGTATAGAAGACCTCCCAAACCATATCTACCTACATTCCAATACAGCCAGGCTTTAATCTGTAGAGGATGAACTCCTGGACAGAGATACCCATTACAATTACTAAAAGATTGATATTTTCTCCAAATTAGGAGTTGTAGAGTAGGGATATTCTCTAAGATTCGTCCGTTACCTGATCAATTATCAATCCGATCCGTTGCTTTCTATTATTCTGATTTTTAATCATTTTCTGAGCTAAATTGTGCAGGAAAATGGCAGGGAAGGGAAAATAATGGTGTGGCCGGCGGCGTTCGTGGCGGTGGATGCATCACATTAGGGCAAAGAAGTAAAAATTGAACAGGTTTCTTGCAGTGTCTTAATTTTATGGGGGCGAAACTAATTTATCATAAATTGCAAACTAATTAATGAAGCAAAAAGTGTACGAAAAGGCTTACCTCTTCTCATGAATCATACTTTTAGCTTCAAAAGAGAAAAACCTAATCTTTCTATGTTGTGAAGCATACGTGATTGCTTTTCCAATATTACATCATGTCAAATTACTTGGTAGAAACAGAAGGACAAATGTTGTCTCCAGAATACAAAATGAATTGCTTATCATTGTTAACGATCACTTGAAAAAGAATCCTAGTACATATGCTCGAAATGCGGCTGGCTGCTAAATTTGTTATGCGCTACATGTATGCATACTGGCCTGTTACTAGTACTTTTGGGTCGAACAAATAGTCCCACATCGGCTAGACATGGGGATGGTCTTGGGTTTATAAGGATTTGGGCAACTCCACCTAACAAGCTAGTATTTTGGGATGGAGCCTCGAGTCCTTCAATTGGTATCAGAGCCATGCCCCGATCTTAGTCGTGTGTGTGGGTGATGTTATGTTTTGCTCTCGAGAAATTTGACAGTGGTCCTCCTTTAGGATGGAGCCCTGAGTCCTTCAGAAGATAATAGACATAATTTGGAGCAATATTGCTTTTATAGGCATATCGAGTTATGCTTTCAAAGGCATGGCATCAAATCATGTCGAGGTTATCCTAACTGAAACTTTTAACTTCTCCAACATATTTAGCTTTTCATCTGTTACGATAACCTACAAATAACAAGGATTGAATCCAAATATGCGCATCTATGTGGCTTTCAACCCCTTCAATTAGCTGCATATATTGTTTCTTTTTTTAAAATCTACTCTCACCATTGATATCTGAAGATTTATGCATGCTCAATTGGATGGAACCTAGAAATGAGGGTTTTATGGACATCTTGAAGAGAGGTCGAACCTCTTCAAGAAAATCTTCAAATTACATGACATTGTATATATTTCAAAATGCCTTAAATCAACACATTTCCTTGTCTTCCAACAAACTCGTTATGTTTATAACTAATAAAGTTTTCTCGCTATTAGTATGACAAATTCTAGTTAAAAGTTTGCCCTTCCTATAGTTTTTAGAAATCTTTGTTTTGTATCAGCAATCTATAAAACATTATATAAGTTCTTGATTAGTCACCTTATACACTAATTGTGCACATATAAATTGCGTGAATAGACGATCTCTTGAAATAAATGTGTAGCCTTTTAGATACGTACTATCCTAGTTGATAGTAAAAATAAGACAATTTAAAGATTCATCTGAATTCATCCATAAATCAAGAAAGTTTTAAGCATACAAGGAAACATTAATTATGGATATATATATATATATATATATATATATATATATATATATATATATAAGGAAAATAATAATTATATGATTATTCATGTTCTTATTATTTTCCTTTGAGAATAGGTGCAATGCGCATCCCTTGGAATTCGAACCTGGACCACCTCCCTTCCTTCTCTCTTGAATGTTATCCCGCCAAAACCCTAGATAAAATTTAGTACAAGGGAGAAGAATGAATGGTCACAAAAGGGAGACCAGTGCAAAAGTTGAAGACAAGCTATATGGACATCAAATGTGTGCAAATTTCCAACTCATGCTAATTGTTATGCATGTAACTGGGACGTATATTGTTTAATTTCTATATACAGCCAGCCTACACCTATAAAAGGCCTGCTCTCTATTTGCATAATTCAAATTAGGGAAATCATTTGGTGCTCTTCTCTGGCTTTCTATCTCTTCCTACTCCAAGTAGATCAGGTAAACATTTGATCTTCGTTTTAGATGCCTATCGTTTTCTACATTCATTGATATTTTTGTTTATTGCTACTAGAATACATTTAGCCAATATGATTTAATTATTTTCTTAATCTTTTAGATAGATAATAAATAATTTTTGAATAATGAAATAATATTGTTTTAATTATAGCTTGATTGTGTCTTTTAAGCTTTTCTTCAACATATGTTCTTTCTTATTCACTATCACTGATGGTCAAACAAAGCTAGATATTTCAATTCGGTAATATACAACATATATAAAGGAAACAATAACTTGTTTTTGAAGCGTTTTTTTCTGCAAATGATAGACACACAATTGTCTCCAATATGATGATTACCAATAAGCGTCGCAACTATTTTATAGTTCCTATTATGCTTTATTTATTCATTTTTCTTTGTGTTGAGAGGCGGGGGGAGGGGACTTATCTTGTTGTATTTTGGGGCCTTTGATAGACCTCCAACATTATGTACCAACTCTCTTTGTTTCATTATTTCTCATTAATGAAACAAGGGTCACACACACACACACACTCCACTTTTATCTCAAAAACCTAAAGAAGATTTTTGCAGTTTGCATTCATCTTATCCTTGTGAAGCAAGGGTAATTAAACAAGTAATTAGAAGCTTTCTAGCATAAATATGAAAGAATCTGATAGGCAAGGGTCCCAACTATTTGAAAGTTTACATTCATTGTATCCTTGTGAAACAATGCTAAATAGGCAATACGAAACTTTCTAGCATAAATATGAAAGAAATGAGATAACTTTTTTGTAACTCATTTTGATCATGATAACATCAAATGGGTAATCATCTACCCATAAGACACTGATCATTGGTTTACTCTTTCCCCTCTTGTTACAGATTTCCTGCAGGAATGGGTGATCAAGTTTCAGGCAACCAAGGATCCAATAATGAAGTAGTCGGCAATGGAAATCAAAATATTATAGCTGAAAGGATGTTCCCATGCAACTTCTGTCACAGGATGTTCACTTGTCCACAAGCCCTCGGCAGTCATAATCAGAACGCCCACAGACATGAGCGTTTGTCCGTGAACTTTGATCCCTTCAGCCTGTTAACTACTCCACCACCATTATCCCTTTCCTATCTGTATGCTCATGCACCTAATAATCGGCCTTCAATACCTCGTACATCAAATTCTAGTAACTCCTATGATCACCGTTCTCAAATCAACAGTCGACGTACCAATTTCTTTGCTCCTACCAGCCATGCCCCAACTCGCCACTATCATCCATACGACAACTTCTTACCAAACCGCTACGTTGGGCCTAATGGGACTGTTCCAACTAGACCTAACAACTATGTTGGGTTGAATGGGAGAGTTCCAGCTGTGGTTAGTCCCAACCCAAGGTTATTTGGAATCTCTTTGGGAAGTCTGCCTGTGAACCAAGGTACAGACCAGCTTCAAAATGTCCCTAAAGGTTTGAACAATATGGAAAGAGATGAAATAATTATGAAGCGGCAAAATGGCTACGATAGGTTCCAACATGGAACATCATCGGCCGGGCAGAAGCAAAGAACTGGTGGGCTGCCGGAGGAGGATGAAGAAGTGGAGCTCGACCTGACGCTGCATCTGTGAAAGTATGATTAAGAATGTTCTAGTAATGTCGCCGTGGGCATTTTTTACTTTGCGATAATTTTGATATTTTAGTATGGCATGGCCATTAACTTTGTTGGAATATCAAATAAAAATATCTTTTTTGGAAGATGATGAGTCATCATCAATTATCATCAAGTGAGTCATCATCTTTAATTAGAAAGATTGAAGAGTCATCATTATCAATTTAGAAACGATGAGTCATCATCAATTAGGAGTCATCATCAAGTGAGTCATCTTGAATTTGGAGGTTGCTATTCTTAAATTTGGAGGTTGCTATTCTTGTAAGTTTTGAAGTCTATAAAAGGCCATGTACCTCTTTGTTTTTTGTATCAAGCAATAAAGCAAGCAAGTAAGAAAAAAAAAGAGAGTTGCTCTCCTCTTAAAATTTTAGATTATAGTATATTAGTCCGTAGACTAGTATACAACAATTGGTATCAGAGCCAGTTCAATTTTTGTTTCCTCTTCTCCTCATGGCCTCCACCAACAATCTCATCAATCTACAAGTGCCCAAGTTATTGAAAGATAACTATGAGAGTTGGTCAATTCAGATGAAAGCTCTATTTGGTTCCCAAGAGTTGTGGGAGCTGATCGTTGATGGGTTTAAGGAACCCACACCGGAGGTAGAAGTCGCCTACACCGCCGAAGAGAAGAAGGCTCTTAAAGAGTAAAGAAAGAAGGATAGCAAGGCTCGTTTTCTACTCTATCAAGGGTTGGACGAGTCTACCTTCGAGAGAATTGCCGAAGCAACGACGAGCAAGGAAGCATGGGAAATCCTTGCTACCATCTACAAAGGAGTCGAGCGGGTGAAGCGAATTCGTCTTCAAACTTTGAGGGGCGATCTTGAAGCCACTCAAATGAAAGATGAAGAAAAAATCTCCGATTATTATTCACGATTACTTCTAATTGTGAATAAAATGAGGAGAAATGGAGAGAAGATGGAGGACATCCGAGTGATGGAGAAATTGCTGCGATCTCTCACATCAAAGTTCGAGCATGTGGTGGCGGCAATTGAGGAGTCCAAAAATTTGAAGGAGATCTCAATAGAGGAGCTTTTGGGATCTCTCCAAGTTCATGAGTAACGCATGCAAAAGAAGACTGATTCCATAGCCTTGGAACAAGCATTAGAGTCAAAGCTGACTCTAAATGATCGTGGCTCACATAGTAGAGGTCGTGGTCGTGGCAGAGGCAGGGGACGTCATCCCCAACAACGAACCACTCAAAATCAAGTGGAGTTCCAAAGCTTCAGAGGTCGAGGACGAAGCAATCGGGGAAGATTTACATCTGGACGTGGAAACAACAAGAACGTCTAATGCTACAACTGTCAAAAATTTGGACACTATGCCTCAGATTGCTGGCACAGAACTGAAGATCTTACCAATCTTGCTGAAGCAACAAATGACATGGGTAAGAATTCTACTCTTCTTCTTACTCATGATGATTCAAGTGTGCAGAATGATGTTTGGTACCTTGACTCGGGTGCTAGCAACCATATGTGCGGGAAGAAAGAACTATTCATGGAACTCGCAGAAGGAGTTCATGGAAGTGTGAGCTTGGGAGATTCTTCAAAACTCTCCGTTGAAGGCAGAGGGAAGATCAAAATCTATCAAAAGGATGGTAAGACCGAGTATATTTTCGATGTTTATTATATTCCTAACATGAAAAGTAATATTCTCAGCATCGGTCAATTACTCGAAAAAGGATATAAAGTATATATGGAGAACAATCACCTTTGGTTGAAAAATGCAAAAGGAGGTCTTATAGCTTGTATTAAGATGACAAGGAACCGCATGTTTCCCTTACATCTAAACACAAAAGTTGAGAAGTGTTTTCAAGGACTCATAGAGAATGAGTCATGGAGGTGACATCTTCGCTTCGGTCATCTAAATTTCAGCGGGCTGAAGTTACTATCTACAACCGACATGGTACGAGGTTTACCAACAATCGATCCACCAAGTCATACTTGTGAAGTTTGCATAATTGGCAAGCAAACACGACTTCCTTTTCCCAATGGAAAGTCGTGGAGAGCGGAGGCACCATTACTTGTTCATACTGACATCTGCGGACCGCTAGATCCCGTCTCTTTAGGAGGTAATAGATATTTTATTACTTTCATTGATGATTTTAGTAGAAAGTTATGGGTATACATTTTTAAAGAAAAATCTGCTGCCTTTACTACCTTTAAGAATTTTAAAGCACTTGTTGAAGCAGAGAGTGGCTATAAGCTAAAAACTCTCCGATCTGATCGAGGTGGTGAGTACACCTCAAATATGTTTCAAGAATATTGCAGGGAGTAAGGCATAAAGAGGCAGTTTACTACTGCTTATACACCACAGCAAAATGGCATCGCAGAAAGAAAGAACCGCACTATTCTTGACATGACAAGAACCATGCTTAAAGAAAAGGGATTGCCGAAGCAATTTGGGCGGAAGCTATGGCATGTTCAACCTACTTGCTCAACCGGTGCCCGACGAAGCAAGTGAAAGGCAAGACGCCTCAAGAAGCATGGAGCGACTATACGCCTAATGTCGCACACCTACGAATTTTTGGGTGTGTTGCATATGCTCAAGTACCTGAAGTCAAAAGGAAGAAGCTTGACAATCATGGTGAAAAATGCATTTTCATCGGATATAGCGAGGAGTCGAAGGCATACAAGCTTTACAATCCACTAATAAAGAAACTAGTGGTTAGTAGAGATGTTATCTTCAATGAAGCTGAAGCATGGAGTTGGAGCAATGAAGAGACTGTCAAAGAGCAGCCCATGGTGAATGAACCTGACGAGCTCCTACAAGAGGATCCACCACCAACTACACCAACATCTTCTCAACATGTTACACCGTCTCCTGCAAGAGGTTCTCCATCTTTTAGGGAAGGTAGTAGCAGCGAATCCTCCGTGCAACGAGATCCAATCAAAATGAGAAGCCTCAGGGAGATCTATGAGCAGATAGAAGAAGATGGAGAAACTAATCTCTTTTGTTTATATGCCGATCATGAGCCTCTCACTTTCTAAGAGGCTAAGGAAGAAGATTGTTGGCGATCAGCAATGAAGGAGGAGATGCGTGCCATCCAGAAGAACGACACATGGGAGTTGACAATACTTCCACAAAATCACAGGACGATAGGTGTCAAATGGGTGTACAAGATCAAACGCACAGCAGATGGTGAGGATGATCGGTACAAGGCGAGGCTTGTGGCGAAAGGCTACAAACAAAAATACGGCATCGACTATGAAGAAGTCTTTGCACCAGTTGCTCGATTAGATACGGTGAGATTATTAATTTCACTTGCAGCTCATCACAGGTGGAAGTTATATCATCTAGATGTCAAGTCAGCATTTCTTAATGGTATTCTTGAAGAAAAGGTGTATGTACAACAACCAGAAGGTTTTCTGGTAAAAGGCCAAGAAGACAAAGTATATCACCTAAAGAAAGCCTTGGACGGCTTAAAGCAGGCACCACGGGCATGGAATGCCCGAATTGATGGTTATCTTCATCAAACGGCTTCATCAAATGTCCTTATGAGCATGCCATCTACATGAAGAGAAACCATCAATGTAAATTTCTAATAATTTGTCTTTATGTTGATGACTTGTTATATACAGGAAGTTGCGCCGAGATGCTTGCTGAATTCAAGGTGGCGATGTTCAATGAATTTGAGATGACGGACAATGGATTGATGTCCTACTTTATTGGTATCGAAGTGAAGCAACAACAAGATGGGATTTTATATCTCAAAAGAAGTACATGAAGGAGATCTTGGAGAAATTCAAGTGAGTAACTGCAACCCAGTAAACACCCCAATAGCCACAGGAATGAAGCTATCAAGAGAAGGAATTGGAGATTTTGTAAACTCGACTCTTTTCAAAAGTCTCGTCGGTAGCCTGAGGTACTTAACGATCACAAGGCCTGATATTGTTTATGGAGTCGGACTTGTGAGTCATTATATGGAGACACCGAAGGAGTCTCATTGGCTAGCTGCAAAGAGAATTCTAAGGTATATCAAAGGCACACTTAACCTTGGTCTATTTTACACTTATGGTGAAACTACAGAGTTAGTAGGCTATTCAGATAGCGACTGGGGAGGTGACCAAGATGAGAAGAAAAGCACCACTGGCTATGTCTTTTATCTTGGGTCAACTGCATTTTCATTGACCTCAAAGCAGCAAGGAGTTGTGGCCTTATCTTCATGCGAAGCAGAGTATGTTGCAGCTTCATCTACTGTATGTGAAGCTATTTGGTTGCGGAACATTTTAAAGGAATTGGATCATCCACAAGAAGAAGCAACTGTAATATTTGTGGACAGCAAATCAGCCTTCCAACTTGCAAAGAACCCAGTACATCATGGGAGGAGCAAACATATAGATACACGGTTTCATTTTCTCAGAGACCATGTAAAGCAGAAAACTGTGGAGCTGGAGTATTGTCATACCATGGAGCAAGTAGCAGATATTTTCACCAAGCCATTGCCTATTGAACCTTTCAAAAGGCTAAAAGAAATGCTCGGTATGAAAAACATTTTGATTGAGGGGGTGTGTTGGAATATCAAATAAAAATGTCTTTTTTGGAAGATGATGAGTCATCATCAATTATCATCAAGTGAGTCATCATCTTTAATTAGAAAGATTAAAGAGTCATCATTATCAATTTAGAAACGATGAGTCATCATCAATTAGGAGTCATCATCAAGTGAGCATCTTGAATTTGGATGTTGCTATTCTTGAATTTGGAGGTTGCTATTCTTGTAAGTTTTGAAGCCTATAAAAGGCCATGTGTAAATCACCTAGAGGGGGGTGAATAGGTGATATGCTAATCTATAAACTAAATGCGCTAAATGCGGAAGTTAAAACAAGTTTTGCAACACACTTAATACAACACACAAGTGTGGCCGAATTTCCCGTGAAGGGCTCTAGACTAACTCCTCTTGATTCCCCTAGATATGGGTTGAGGTGCTATATGAAGCTCTTGTGGTTAAGTATAAGTGAGGCACACACAAACAACCAAGCATATAAGAGATATAGCAATATGTAAGATGCAAGGCAACACAAGCAATATGATATGATGATATGAATGGTGCTTTGCATAATATAAAGAGAGAGAGAGAGTTAGAGAGACAATGGATCAAACGCAAACACAAAGATATTTTTCGAGGTTCGAGCCCCTAGCTCTACGTCCCCGCCTTCACCGAGAAGGATTTCTAATTCACTATCTCCCACGTCCCCGCCTTCACCGAGAAGGATTTCTAATTCACTATCTCCCACCGAGGGAACCTCCATCGAGGAGGATTTGTTACAACAATAGGAGTACCGAACTCCTCTCTTAAACACCGCCTCACAACCGAGGGGTAAGCCTGTAGCCAAGCAACAACCAATCACCTCTACCGAAGAGGGATATACAAACAGCTCCCTCCAACTCCACCTCACCAAGAGGGAGTAACAACAATCTCCACCTCTACCAAAGAGGGAGCAAACACCAACCCAATACAACAACCTCAACCTCTACCAAAGAGGGAGCAACTCAAGAAATCAAGGGTTTACAATAAGTGGTATGTCTCAACCACAAACCTCTTTCCTTTTCCCACAAAACATGATCCTAATAGAATAAGATAGATGATAAGCTCAAGTGTGGAAAACAAGTATTTTGATCAAAGAAAAACTCTTGGAAAAATACCAAATAGATATTAAAATGAAGAACAATAAACCAATTTCCCAAAAATCTATTTTCTTTGAAAATAACAAAACACTTAAAACAAATAAGATGAATCTTTTTGCTCTTTAAACTCTTTAAAAACTTGTTTTTAAAACCAGATAGTAGGGAAAATTTGCTCAAAAATCCTGGCAAAACCCTCAGAAATGGGGTATTTATAGGCCAAACCAGAAACTAGCCGTTAGGCTGATCTGTCAGCCTGACAAGCCTACGGTCGGCCGCCCGGCCGACTGCCAACGTCAGAAATATGACCGTTGGGGCATCCGGTCGACCCGCACGGCCGACCGCCCAGATACAGAGAGCAAAGCTCTCTGGTCCGATCGACCATTCAGTCGGCCGGCCCACTGTGCTGCCAGACGTGCACAAGGCTGTGCACGTCGGTCGACCGCAGGGTCGATCGGCCCTTGGTTCGGTCGACCGTGGCGGTCGGCCGACCTGGCCTGTCAGCCACTGTCATGGGTTAGAAACACTTGTTAAAAAATATTTCTAAAAAATCTTTTAAGTCTTATAAAAATCTCCAAATATAGTTTTATCATTTTGCATTGATATATAAATATGTGATAAAAATTTTAACTCAAATATCAAGCATATGAAACTATTTTTGTGTTTTAACATTTTTACCAAAAACCAAAACTTGTATTTTTATCAAACTTTAATTTTTCAATAGGAAATCTGATTTTTCCTAAAAACTCATGAATAGACATATCAAAATAAGTTTGTTTAAGATAAGAAGCATGTATGTATTATTGAACACATCTAATATACATAAAAACCATTTAAACTTGTTTTGATCTAAGCTATTCACGAAAACCAAATCCAAACATAAAACTTGTGTGTGTTGTGCACTTGAGCATATCAACTATTCTTATCTTTACACATGGATCTAAAACACACTAAACTAAACTAGGATACCTAAGTCTTCTTGACGATCTTCATCTTCAAGTTGACTCGATCCCAAACTGTGATCCACCGAGTGCAAAGGTATAATCTTAATGCTCGGGCACTGGAATCACCATGTGAAGGCTTCCAAACTCATCTTGTTGAAGCAATCATCCACTAATATCTTGCTTAATGATCTGAAACTAAAATCACAAGATTATTAGTAAACATAACTACATGAGTTAATCATCATCAAAACTAGAGAGGAAGGCCTCCGGGCCAACAATCTCCCCCTTTTTGATGATGACAAAACTCATGGAGTTATATATGCATGGATTAAAGTTAAGCTTCAAAGAAGCTCCCCTTTAACTCATGCACAAACAAATAAACATAAATAATATGCAATGAAGGCTCTTAAACATGAATGCATATCTATGCATAAACAATAAAGGTTCTAGATACCAATAAAATGTTCAAAATAAAACATACTCTAAATACCAATTAAAATTAAACTAAATTAAACTTAATATATGCAAAAACATAAAATGCATATATAAACCAAAACATGCTCTAGATACCAATTAAAATTAAACTAAATTAAACTTAATATATGCAAAAACATAAATATGCATATATAAACCAAAATCTTTCTCCCCCTTTTTGTCAATCATCAACAAAGGAGTAAAAACCAAAACAAAACAAAATCTTCTCCCCTTTTTAATACAAAGAAACAATCATCAATAAGAGGTAAAAGCAAAACCAAATCAATAAATTTTTCTCCCCCTTTTTGTTTGAAACAAAGAATCAACAAAGGGTTAATAAAGATGTTCTCCCCTTTTTGTCTAAAACAAAACAAAACCAAATAGGGATGACAATCAATTAAGGTACCAATTGAAAATATGTCAAAGTAGCATCTTGATACCGATTGAAAGTAAACATAAATCAATCAACAAATGGTATATGCGATATACATTCATGAAGAGGAAGATGTGAAGCTTTCCTACATAGATACATTACATGAAGGAGGGATGACAAGCTCTAATTCACATAACGTACACTATGTAATGTATAAGAGGATATGTGAAGCTCCCCCAACACACGTGTACCACATAAAGAAGAGATTATCAAGCTCTTCAATACAAGATACACTCAACATGAATCTATATGTAAAAGAGATGTTAAGCTCTCCTTGCATATATGCAATATAAATCAAAACATTTTGACTATTTTCTTTAAACAAAATTTTTATATACCAATTTTTAAAACATTCAAATAAACATCTTGATATCAAAAGAGACTATTTTTCTTTTTAAGTATATGATATCAATTTAAAATTTTTATTTTCTATCATAAAGTAAGGGAGTGGAAATACAAATACCAATTGTAAATATAAAAATCGAATTTTCTCCCCCTTTATGAAATGCCAACAAAACACATGCATAGGCTTGAAATAAGATACTAATTGAAATTGAATCAATTGAAACAAAGTTAAACCTCAAGCTTTAGCATAAACAAAACATATATATGTATGAAAAATAGATACCAATTGAAATTAATATTCTTGGAATTGAAAGCATACATACATACAAACATTTATGAGTATACAAGAAATGTCAAAATTGATACCAATTGAAAGAATTCAATGATCCAATTGAAACAACAATAATGATCAAGTGTATACATCATATAACTACCACCCAACCATGTTCAAGTTTAAAATGATTTTCAATATAAAGTATACATGAGCATGATCTCCCATCCAACCTCCCATGGATGGTAGGGGTTTTCAAAAATAGGTTTGAAAAATATAGTATGCTTGAAAACTCTACCATATGAAGAATACGAACTAGTTAAATGAAAAACTTGTTAATTAGTGCAAAATCCTTCAAGCAAGGAATAAAACAAAATTATTTTTCATCAAACATGAAATCCAATAATAGTCAACACTCATAATCAATTAAGCATAAATATGACTCATGAAAACAAACACATGAGTAAACAATAAATGTGAGTGTACAAATATAATGTGAAGATCATAATCATGAAAGATGGACAATAAGCTCAATATTCCTTGAAACATGAAAACATGAAAATCATCAAAACTATTTAATCTTCAAGATATATGTATGTCTTATACAAATTAAAGTATACATACATATCCAAACACAATGAGTCCACAAAGATATATGCATGAAGGCACATGGCTCAAAAGAATGTATATGTATAACAATAATTTGGATAAAATAGATATATACATGAAGTTAAACATAAACATAAAAACATGAAACAAATCCAAAAATGGGAATACAAGTTTAAAATGTATGAATCATCAAAACTAGACTATACTAGCACATCTAATGGGAACAAATAAGCATTCAAGCACAAACATATATAGATTTATTTGTGGCCCACTATATGCACAAGTATATACCTAGTCTTAATGAAAACTAACATTTAAGCTTATATTCAAATCATGAAGTATCAAAAACAAGATAAAATTATCATGATAAATTTTAAACATGATTATTATGTAAATTCACAGGTTAGTAAAACTATGATAAGCATGATAGCTAAACAAAGGTGAGAACACTAAAATAATGATCCATATTAAACATGGGTGTCTCAAAGGCTATACATGTATGTCAAGAGTCTAATAATCATGGCATTTTCATAATGATCATATAAACATCAAAACATGCTATATATAATAAACATGAAAAGCATGCAAACATAAATAAGGAGTAAGAGACCGTTACCAAAATCTATGAGGCAACTCTCCATATCTCCAAAACATGGTGGTTCTCTCCACCAAACACCCTTGAAAGTGATGCATCCAATTGATTTCCATGAAGCTCGGAACGCATCCACCTCAAGGTACCGCTACTCTCACGTCATGCGAGAGCCCACACCTACATCATAAACAAGAGGGGTGGTCTTTGGTACCCATATTTTATTGGGTCCACGGGGGTTAGTACCTTCTCTAACCCAAACACATTTATTTACTAAATTAGAAACATGTATACGATCATAACAAAATTTAGCAAGGTGGCCCTTACGACCACAATGTGTACAAGTATACACATGAGCATACATGGTGTGATGGTGTCCGTGAGGAGCATGTGTATGCCGTGGATGGTGGGCATGAAAAGATGGAACTTGTTTCTTTCGAATCAAAGTTTCCAAACGTGTATGACCCACTACACATTGGATCAAAGTGGAGCCCAAACAAACCATATTCTTCTTAAGCAAATTTATATCATTTTCAATAGTAGAAGAAATGGAGCATGCAAGGGGTGATCTAGGTGAAACTACCCTGGCATGGCAAACATGTGCATTTAAATCATTTTTCAAAACAATATTTTTCATTAAACAAGCTTCTAAATCCTTTGAAATAGAATCAATTTTTATTTTCAAAGAACTATTTTCTTTTACAACAAATTCAATTTTTGAAGACAAAACTTTATTTTTCTTCAAAACATTTTCACAATCATTTCTATTTTTCAAAATCTTATTTTCTTTAAGTGCAAGTTCTAATTAAGATCTCAATGAATCCCTTTCATTATAGACCTCAACCTTCTCTTGCAAAACCTTATCAATTCTAGAATGCAAACATTTATTTTCTTTTTTAAGGCCTAGACTTTTCTTTTTCAAAACTTTATACTTTTCAATCAATTTTTCACACACAATAGATAGTTCTTCATTTAAAGCATGGGCATCATAATCATCACATGAAGAACTAGCATACTCATTACAATCTAGTTGAGATTCCGAATATACCTCAAGGGAGTCATTCCCTTGGATCGTATAGCATTGTTGTGGTTCGGATTCATCTCCACTAGATTCCTCTTCTTGTTGGATTGGCATTTGAAGCTCGGAGGTAGTGATTGTTGTTAACTTGTTCCACACTGCAAAAGCGGAATCAAGATTAGAAACATGCATAAGATAATTTTTAGGTAGTGTGCTTCTAATGGCCTCAAGGGCTTGTGCATTGGCCCCTATATGCTTGCTATCACTAAGGTAGGATTCCTTGATAATGGCAAGGTGAATCTTATAACCTAGGGCTTGGAGGTAAATGGATACCCTAGTCTTCCAAAAAGAATGTTGGAAGGGTCAAACATGGGTGGGGTCATAAAGTCCATGGATGTAAGCTATATGTGTGCAAACAATCAAATGCAAACAAGATTAGCAAACAAAGGATCTTACTCCTAGGATGTTAAGCCTAAGTATCAGGAGCATAGGCTCTGATACCAATTGTAAATCACCTAGGGGGTGAATAGGTGATATGCTAATCTATAAACTAAATGCACTAAATGCGAAAGTTAAAACAAGTTTTGCAGCACACTTAATACAACACACAAGTGTAGCCGAATTCCCCGTGAAGGGCTCTGGACTAACTCCTCTTGATTCCCCTAGATATGGGTTGAGGTGCTATATGAAGCTCTTGTGTTTAAGTATAAGTGAGGCACACACAAACAACCAAGCATATAAGAGATATAGCAATATGTAAGATGCAAGGCAACACAAGCAATATGATATGATGATATGAATGATGCTTTGCACAATATAAAGAGAGAGAGTTAGAGAGACAATGGATCAAAGGCAAACACAAAGATATGTTTCGAGGTTCGAGCTCCTAGCTCTACGTCCCCCCTTCACCGAGAAGAATTTCTAATCCACTATCTCCCACTGAGGGAACCTCCACCGAGGAGGATTTGTTACAACAATAGGAGTACCTAACTCCTCTCTCAAACACCGCCTCACAACCGAGGGGTAGGCCCGTAGCCAAGCAACAACCAATCACCTCTATTGAAGAGGGATATACAAACCAGCTCCAACTCCACCTCACCAAAAGGGAGTAAACAACAATCTCCACCTCTACCAAAGAGGGAGCAAACACCAACCCAATACAACAACCTCAACCTCTACCAAAGAGGGAGCAACTCAAGAAATCAAGCGTTTACAATAAGTGGTATGTCTCAACCACAAACCTCTTTCCTTTTTCCACAAAACAATGATCCTAATAGAATAGGATAGATGATAAGCTCAAGTGTGAAAAACAAGTGTTTTGATCAAAGAAAAACTCTTGGGAAAATACCAAATAGATATTGAAATGAAGAACAATAAACCAATTTCCCAAAAACCTATTTTCTTTGAAAATAACAAAACACTTAAAACAAATAAGATGAATCTTTTGCTCTTTAAACTCTTTTAAAAACTTGTTTTTAAAACCAGAGAGTAGGGAAAATTTTGCTCAAAAAATCTTGGCCAAAACCCTCAAGAAATGGGGTATTTATAGGCCAAACCAGAAACTAGCCGTTAGGCTGATCTGTCAGCCTGACAGGCCTGTGGTCGGCCGGCCCGGCCGACCGCCAACGATCAGAAATATGACCGTTGGGACATCCGGTCGACCGCACGGCCGACCGCCCAGATACAGAGAGCAAAGCTCTCTGGTTCGGTCGACCGTTCGGTCGACCGGCCCACTGTGCTGTCAGACGTGCACAAGGCTGTGCACGTCGGTCGACCGCAGGGTCGACCGGCCCTTGGTTCGGTCGACCGTGCGGTCGGCCGACCTGGCCTGTCAGCCACTGTCCTGGGTCAGAAACACTTGTTAAGAAATATTTCTAAAAATCTTTTAAGTCTTGTAAAAATCTCCAAAAATAGTTTTATCATTTTGCATTGATATATAAACATGTGATTAAAATTTTAACTCAAATATCAAGCATATGAAACTATTTTTGTGGTTTAACATTTTTACAAAAACCAAAACTTGTATTTTTATCAAACTTTGATTTTTCAATAGGAAATCTGATTTTTCCTAAAAACTCAAGAATAGACATATCAAAATAAGTTTGTTTAAGATAAGAAGCATGTATGTATATTAAAAACATATAATATACATAAAACCATTTAAACTTGTTTTGATCTAAGCTATTCATGAAAACCAAATCCAAACATAAAACTTGTGTGTGTTGTGCACTTGAGCATATCAACTATTCTTATCTTTAAACATGGATCTAAAACACACTAAACTAAATTAGGATACCTAAGTCTTCTTGACAATCTTCATCTTCAAGTTGACTCGATCCAAACCGTGATCCACCGAGTGCAAAGGTATGATCTTGATGCTCGGGCACTGGAATTACCATGTGAAGGCTTCCAAACTCATCTTGTTGAAGCAATCACCCACTAATATCTTGCTTAATAATCTGAAACTAAAATCACAAGATTATTAGTAAACATAACTACATGAGTTAATCGTCATCAAAACTAGAGAGGAAGGCCTCCGGGCCAACACCATGTACCTCTTTGTTTTTTGTATCAAGCAATAAAGCAAGCAAGCAAGAAAAAAAAAGAGAGTTGCTCTCCTCTTAAAATTTTAGATTATAGTATATTAGTCCGTAGACTAGTATACAACAATTGTTGGGATTTGGGTCAAATAAATAGTCCCACATCAGCTAGACATGGGGATGGTCTTGGGTTTATAAGGATTTGGGCAACTCTACCTAACAGACTAGTCTTTTGGGATGGTGCCCCGAGTCCTTCACGTGGTATCAGAGCCATGCCCCGAACTTAATCGTGTGTGTGGGTGATGTTCGACGATATAGATCCCCCTAATGTGGCGCAAAAGGCGCAATAGGCCCCTATGAAGCTAATGTTTGGCTCTCGAGAAACTTGGCAGTGGTGCTCCTTTGCAATGGGCGTGGCGCAGCACGCGGTGTAGAGGACTGAACGACTGCAGTTGGTACTTCACATAAGGCGTACCGTCTCCTCACGCAGTGAAGAAGTTGGATCTCGATGGAGCATTTGATCTTCCGGTGCGAAGATAGTTGAGCTTACAGGGAGACTCTTTGTTCGAGGGGGGATTATTGGGATTTGGGTCGAACAAATAGTCCCACATCGGCTAGACATGGGGAGATGGTCTTGCATTTATAAGGATTTGGGCAACTCCACCTAACAGACTAGTCTTTTGGGATGGTGCCCCGAGTCCTTCAAACTTGTGATGGTCATGGCCTTCTTTCATTTCAATTATGTAATTGAATCTTGCACTGCATTATAGTCTGCATATGATCATTTTCCATTTCTAGATATTTTGTGTGAGCAACCATGACAATGAAAATAATATGACTTTTCGCTTAGTTTATATGGCGAATGCTGAAACCATTTATTCTGTTTTTAAGAGAAAAGGTAGAGTGACCTGTTTTATTAATAAGAAAATGATGAAACAAAGTATGACGTGAAAACCTTTGAAAGAGCCAACCTAAAATGTAAGTCTTTTTTGTCCAGCAAAGAATGTCCAACGAAGAAGAAGAGACTCCCTTAATGCTGAGGCCAAAATACAAAGATAAACAATAACAATCTCAAGAGTCTTGATATAAAATACAAAAATAAGACAACAATCCAAAGTAAAATATCACTTGGATTAATTTTATTGTAACAAGATCTCAGCAGCTTCCTGAAGATCAAGTGCCACCTATGGAAGATGCACCATCATTAACGTCCATGTGCAGGTGATATGAAGAAATGTCTCTTGTTCGCTCCATGGTCGTATGTAGATACTAGACCTGCCCAGAAGGATATATCAAAAAAAAAAAATGTGAGAAATAGTTTCCAGTAAATGTTTTCTCCCCCTTGTTGTCCGTTCGTTGTTCTTTGTTGGAAGCATAAACTTGCCATCATCCATCAACATATGCGTACTATATACGCTTCGGTAACCTGCAACCCTCTTCATCGTAATACCATTCGTTAACCTTAATAAGTATCCGTCTTATATGCATAATATGTCGTTGCGGTTAGACCTAACCCTAAGTTCATTTTCTAGAGGATTATCATACCAAATGCTATGCATTTGCTGTTGGAATATCAAATCAAAATGAATGTGATTTGTGCCTATAGTGGTCATTTTCTGACTTTCTTGAAATCGTGCCTCATGTTCATTATGTTATGATTTTGCCTTATTTTTAAGAGAAGACGATGGTCCAAAAAGATTCAATCAAAATTGAAGAAGATGATGACTTGAAGTAGAAAAAAAGACGCAGATCAGGGTATGTTAGTCGACTATATTGTCGACTAACAAGACCATTAGTTTACTAATTAGAGGGATTACTCGACTAATGTACAAAAAAGAGAAGGAGCAGTTTAGTAGTCGACTATATGAGTGTCGTAATCCATTAATTTCATTCCAGAATTAGTTAACTAATCATATGGAATAATCAACTAATAGGGGCATTTTCTGAAGGAGAATTAGTTTTCTTTTCAGGTGCATATTTCCTTTTCTGATAGAGTACGAATAGGACTCAGTTTCTGTTCAATGAAGGGTTTGTTTTTAAAGATTAAAGGGTTCAAAATTTTTTCAAGACCAAGAGATCACACCTAATAGGATTGATCATGATTTTTCAAGCATCCAATGACCAAGATCATCTCATAGCCCAAATAGGAGTTGTATTGTAAAATCGTATAAATAAAAATTATAACTTAGGATTTAGATGGAGCAGAAGAGAAGAAGAAAGTTATGTTGAACATCGATATAAGCCCCTAAAATGTCAAGAAAGAGGAGCAAGGTGAAGGTGCATGAGAGAAGGTATATTCATGTAATCTAGGCGTAGATTCAAGGAAAAGGCGAATACTCTAATGGGATCAAGAGAAAAATTAGATCTCTTTGTATTAAGTTTATTAATAAAGCTCTCTCCTCGTGGACGTTGACCAGGTATGGGCCTGAACCACGTTAAATTGTATATTCTTCTCCTCATTTCCTTTAATATTCATCTTGTATGCTTGATGTAATTGATCTCATGGCCAGTTTGAGGTCATCGGTGGGGATCTCTATATCTCCCAAACTATTGGTGCTATAATAAGTATGATATCTTGAGTTATGCATGCAACAATTGGTATTATAGCTGATGGTGTTCGTTCAAGACTCAAGTACCTTAGACGAAGTGAAAGATGTCGAGTCGATGGAGTTCGGCGGAGGCATCAAAAAGAAGAAGATACAAAAAAGTTCAGATTTGTTCTAAAAAAAGATCGATAAATTTTGGTGTATATTGATCAAGATAGAGTCATCAAGTCTTAATGATGTTTAGACCTGAACATTGTAGACAAGGAGATGATAATCGAATCAACGCCAATGGAGGATAGCAAGACGAGCTCGACGAGCTCACGGAGGCATCGCACAAGACATCCCATGGAGGCTCGCTATGGCAGCAAGTGAAAGGAAAAACAGCGAAGGGTGATGACGACGATCAATGAATGAGATTGATCGGAAGGTAGATTGTGCAATCATAGTTGGATTCAAACGATCAAGGTATCAAACCCTATGTTTTCAACATTTTGGATGCAAGGGTTGGTGCAGAATCAGAAGATTCCAATATTTGATGTAAGTTTTGTACAGATCAGCTAAAGGAATCGATGAAGATCATGGTCAAAGTTATGACAGACTAGTCATGACACGCGTAAGATTACTGTATGCATTAGTGGATCTGTTAGGCTTGAAGATTGATTGCGGTAAAGCGTGCACGGAAAGTGTTTATTTTAAATCAAAAGTTAAAAGTGCATGCTTTGGCTTTCTCGATACTTTCGTTATAGCATAAAGGCTAAATTGGTTGAGTTTATAAGGACGGAAGGCGATTGAAGCATTAACAGTATGTTTACATATGTGTTAACGGTTCTTCTTTATTTCAATGAATCAAACAAAAAAGATTTAGCTAATGAAAGAGAACAGTACGGTGAAAACAATGATAGAAACATTGAAGAGAAGGTATTTGTGATTTTGAGATTATTTCTAAAATAAAGTAAAAATGGAAGAAAACACATGAAGCCACTAACATGCAAACCTCTTAGTGATAGTTGCCTCACATGTATCCTTGACCATCACTAGTCCTTGGTTCAAGAGCTTTTCAAAACATGACCCATAAGATCACTCATCACATCCAACTCAAATAACAGTGCAAGCTACAATTAAACCATCAAAACTATACTAGAGCAAACATGGAATAAAGTAATGTTAGGTTGTTAGAGAGTTAGATGTTAGAGTGTTAAAATCCATCATCATCAATGGCTCTTGTAAGAGCAAGGCTAAGTAGAGGATATTAGATTCATGTGAATTATCAAGTAAGGAGTTAGCAAGTCAGTGGTTAGTAGATAGATGCCATGAGAGAAAATTAGTTAAGCATGTAAAAGGTTAGAGAAGAAAACAAGTAAAGATAGAGGAAGAACCTTTCAGAGAGTGTTACCCTTCATTACAAGAACTATAACTTTCATTCTATGAGTCACACTTCTGAAATTTTACAAGATCTAAAAGAAAGAAAAAATACAAAGGAAAAAGAATAAGAGCAACTAAACTACCCTAAACAGAAAACCACTACCCTAAAACCTTCCTCCTTCATGTTCTGCTTAAACCAGGGCAGTATTTATAGCAATTAGGGCCTTTGGGATACAAGACGGTGCCACATGTCAAAACTCGACACGTGGCTGTTGGCTCAGAGGCCCATCATTCTAGTTTTGATGATGATTAACTCATGTAGTTATAGTTTACTAATAATCTTGTGTTTAAATAGTTTCAGTGATTGACCAAGATTGTAGTAGGTGATTAGCTTCAACAAGGAGTTTTGGAGCTTTCACATGTTGATTCAAGAGCTCGAGCGTCAAGATCGCATCTAGTACTCAGTTGGAGTCAAGTTCGTTGGATCGCGTGTTTGGATCGAGTCGGCTTGAAGACAAGAAGACTTCAGTTTGCGTTTAATTTAGTATATTTAGAACTTGTGTGAAGGTAGATAGTGTTGATATGCTCAAGTTCACATACACACACAAGTTTTAAAGTTTGTTTGTTTTGGTTTTCGATTTAACCGATTTTGAATTTCATGTCAAAAACTTAGATATAATATCTTTCATGTATATTGGATTCTATCCATATACAACATGCTTCAAATTTGTTTCAATATCTTATTTTTGTATCCATATGAGTTTTAGAGAAACGTTTTTCCATTTTAAAAATCAAGTTTTGTAAAATACGGATTTTGTTTAAAGACTAAATTTCAATATCACAAAAATGGCTCAAATAGTTTGTAATATGTGTTGATTTTTAGTCACACATGTTTGGTATTCAAAGATCTAATAAGAACTTATTTTTGTGGAATTTATGTGATTTTATGAGATTTAATTGATATTAAATTAACCAAGTTTTCATACCTATTTTTCCCAACCTGACTGCACTGGCAGTTGACCAGACAGTCGGCTGGAGCAGGAGTCGGTCGACCGTCACGGTTGACCGATGTTCACGGGACGTGCACATAGGCTAGCCATTCGGCCAGTCGACCGCGCGGTTGACCGACTGAAAGCACCCCACTCTCGGGTGGGCCGGTTAACCGAGCGGTCGACCATTGGCTTTGGCCCGGTCCACTAGGCGGTCGACGGGAGGCACAACGGTCATAAAAATGATGGTTAGCCGGTCGACCGGGCGGCGACCGGAAGGGCATTTCTGCCCTTTCCTGGCTGCCAACGGGCAGATTTTTTTGGAGGTTTATAAATAGCCCCCTCCTAAGCTGATTTCAAAAAAAGAATTTCAAGAGCAAATTTCTATCTTTCCTAGTGTTTTAGCAACAAGTTTTCAAAGAGTTTTTGGGTTATAAAGATCTATCTTTATTTGTTTTAAAGTGTTGGAAAAATCAAAGAAAAATCGAGTCTTTGGGATTGGTTTTTGTTCTTCATTTCTATAACCATCTAGAAGTTTTCCCAAGAGTTTTCTTTGTGATTCATTTCCCAAGCTCTTTGTTTTCTCACACTTGAGCTATCATATCTATCCTGTCTATAGGATCTTATTTTTTGTGGGAAATTAGTTTGTGGTTATTGAGACCACTAAGAGTTGTAACCTTCCTGTATTTGTTGGTATCCCTCTTTTGTAGAGGTGATTGTGGAGGTTGAGTTTGGTTGTGCTGGTATCCCTATAAGAGTAGAGGTGATTGAGGTTATTGTCTGGCTTTGAGCCTTGTCCCTCTATTGAGCGGTTGATCTTATTTTGGCTAACTGCCTATCCCTCTAAGTGTAGAGGTGATAGTTGTTGTGCCTTGCCTCTTATGAAGAGGTTGTGTTTGTTGGAGAGAGGAGTTGTGTACTCCTAGTTTGTATTATCCAAATCCTCACTAGAGGTTCCCTGTGTGGGAAGTCCTGTGTGGACGTTATAGTGAAAATCCTTCTGTGTGAAGGCGGAGACGTTGAGCAGTGGCTCGAACCTCGAACCATATCTTTATGCTTGCAATTGATCCACTATCTCTTAAACTCTCTCCTATTTACCTTGCATTATTTCATATTGTTCATATCATACTTAATATGCTTGTATTGTTTTGTGTGCCTCACTTGTGTTGAACCAAGAGACTTCATATAGCACCTCAACTCTTATTTAGAAATTTAGAGAGAGAAGTCCCAGAGCCCTTTACCGGGAATTCAGCTACACTCTTTGGTTACACTAAAGTGTGTTGCAATTATTTTAATTCCGCATCATTTGTCATTAGATTAGCCCCACTATTCACCCCCCTCTAGGTGTACTTTCAATTGGTATCAGAGCCTACGCTCCTGATATTAGGTTTAACACAGAAGTGGTGATCTTGGTTAGCTAATCTAGTATTTGTATTTACAACATATTTTTTACACACACTCTTGTATTACCTTGCCGCTCCCATGTTTGAACATGTTAACAGCTTGTGAAGTTAGGTATGTATCTAAAAACCCTAAGAATGCATGTTTACCTTGCTATAAGAAATATCATTGGTAATAAGCAAGCATATAGAGGTCAGTGCACAATAGAGGCACTAGATGTCTATTTGTATTTGTCATTTTGAATTTAGTGTGGAACACCTTGACCTCTCCAAAACTTCAAACGCCAAACATTGTGGAGGAGGAATCTAGTGTGAGTCCGACCATATTGCTATATGGTCCAAGGGAATGACTCCCTTAAGATAAACTCGGATACTCAACTAGATGTTAGTGCTAGTTCTTCTAGTAATTATTATGTTGCCGATGTATTAAATGATTATCTCTTGTTTGTGAAAATCTTTTACAAAAATATTCTTGAAAAGAAAAGCTTTAAACTAAAAGAAGAGAATAAGGATTTTTTCTTTATATGATTTTGCAAGAAAAAGTTAAATTTCTAATGAAAGGGACTCATTGAAATCCCAACTTGATCTTGCCTTAAATGAAACAAAATCTTAAAAAATAAATAATTGTGATGATATTTTGAAGAAAAATGAAGTTCTATCTTCAAACTTGATTTTGTTTTAAAAGAGATGAATCTTTTAAAAATAATTGTTTTAATTTCAAAGAAATTGGATTTTGTTTTTCTAAGGAAAATATTTTCTTGAAAAATAATTTAGATACTCATGTTTGCCATGCTTCATCATCTAGCATACCTATTGCATGCTCCACCTCTTCTACTATTATTGAAAATGATACATGTATGTTAAAGAAGAGTGTTGTTTTTGCTCCACTTTGAGCCAATGTGTCATGAACCACACACGTTTGAATCCATGTTTCGAAAGAAACAAGTTTCACATATGCATGCACACCATACACGGCATACACATGCTTCTCATGCTCACACACATGACGCCATGTATGCTCATGTGCACACTTATACACATTGTGGACGTAAGGCCACGTTGCAAAATTTTGTTATGATAGATTAATGATTCAAATTTTACAAATAAGTTTGGTTTAGGGAAGGTACTAACCCCCATGGACCCAATAAGGTATGGGTACCAAAAGCCACTTCTATTTTATTTGATGTGGGCGTGGTCTCTCACTTGACGTGAGATGTGTTGGTGCCTTGAGGTGAATGCGTTCTGAGCTATATGGTGATACTTTTGGATGCATTACTTTCAAGGGGAGTCTGGTGGGAGGACCACCATAGTTTGGATATCTAGAGATTAGTCCTAATATTTTGTTAACTATCTCTAACTCCCATTTAGTTTACATGCTTTTATATTGTTGATTTTTAGCATGTTTGATTTTTTCATGATTATTATGTTAATGTCATGATAATTAGATTTGTGATATACATATGTAGTATTTGAGATACACTATGTTTTATGTATCATAATTTTGTGTTCTCAATATAGTTTAGCTATTGTGTATATTGTAGATCTAAAGCATGTGCATCTGCACTTCATATTTTGATTACATGTTTAGATGTAATTTTCATTAAAACTTGTGTTTATACTGAAATCACCTAGAGGGGGGGGGTGAATAGGTGATAATGCTAACCAATGAACAATTAAATATTTATGATGCAACGATCAACCCAAAATAAGACTAGAAGCCGAATACCCCGTGAAGGGCTCTGAACTCCTTCCTCGTGATTCCTCTTGATAAGAGTTTGAGGTGCGCAATGCAATCTTGTTGTATGAGTATTTGATTGACAAAATGAATATGCAACAAGTGAATAAAGCAATGAATATATATAGAGCAAGGAATTGAAGCAAGTAATTAAAGCAAGTAATTGAAGCAAGATATAGTGCAAGAGATAAGAGCAAGTAAACCAAACGCAAACACCGAGAATTTTTTCGAGGTTCGAGCACCCAGCTCTACGTCCCCGCCTTCCCCAGAAGGATTTCTAACCACTATAACTTCACAAAGAATTACAAGCACACCGGAGTACCCAACTCCACAATCTCGAATACAAGTATTTCTTGGTGATCAAAAGACCACAAACTCTCTTTTGCAAAAGCCTTTTTCCCTTACAAGAACCCTGTAGAACAATGGTTAGAATTGAAGCTCAAATATTGTAAGTGGAAAAAGAAAAAGACTTGAGAGAGTTTTGAAACTAAAACTTCAGGAATTAGAGATTCTTCAGCACAAAAACCAAGGACCAAACTCTTTTGAAAGTCGTTGAAAACTTTGAATATTTTGCCAATGCTTGTTATCAAAAACATAACCCTAATCACCCCTATTTATAGGATAGAGCTAGGGTTTAAAGTGTAAACTCACAAATGTTAATTAGGAAGAATTTGACCCATAAAATATCCCCTAAAACTCGTTTAGAGAAAAAAGAGTCATTAAAATGTGTTTTAAAAAACTAGCCGTTATGGCAGAAAACCCACTAATGGTCGACCAGCCGGTCGACCGGGTTTCAAATAAAAAGAGCCGTTGCGGCCCCCGTCGACCGCACGATCGACCGAAACAAACAGAGACTCACTGTCTTGCAGTCGGCCGAAGGTCGGTCGACCGCAATTGGGTCCGGTCGACCGCCCGGTCTACCGGGAAACGTGCACACCTGCACGTACCCAACGGTCAGATTCCCGGTCGACCGGTCGGTCGACCGATCTGACCTGACATAGAGTCGGTCGACCGGTCGGTCGACCGGCTCAGGTCAAAAGTTGAATTTAGAAAAGATTTTTAAAGGGATTTTGATGGTTTTCAAAATAGAACTTTTCTTTACCAGGTATAAAATACAAAATTGAGTTTGTAGGTATTAAACTTTATTTAAAAATATTTTTTATATATTTATAGGAGAAATTTTTAGAAAGACATGTGCGCAAAAACGTGTGTGTAGGAATATTGAGCTTCAACCTATCCATTACTCTTTAACAAAACTATAAAACTAAAAACAAGACTAATGAAGTCTCTTGAGCCAAACTGAAGTCTTGAGTCATCCAATGCCATGCTAGACCTTCTCTTCTATGATCATTCCTTCTTGTGCCATTTGCCTTATTTACTCCATGAACCTAGAAAATCTTCCAAGAGCTAAGCAATGGCCATCATAAATGGTTCAAACTTGAAACTTCATCTTAAATAACTTATTAGTACCATATAGCTCCTAAGTGTTTTGTTATCATTAAAACTCTAAACAAATGGAGAGTGTAACCTCTTGGGCCAACAATCTCTCCCTTTTTGATGATGACAAAACAAATAGGCTATATAAACAAGATAAAAGAGAGGTGAAAACTCCCCCTCAAATTATGCTATATTAAACAAGTAAAAGCAATTTGAATTGCAACAAAAAACCATGAGACTAAAAATCATGAGTCATAAAACACACACTTGAAAACACAAAACCATATAAACTTAGAACTCATATACAAGAATTCATAAAAACACACCTTTGCAAAAACACACACTTTGCAAAAACCAACAAAACCATACTCATATTATACTTCTCCCCTTTTTGTCATACATCAAAAAGGGATAAAGAAACACGAAAAACAAGTCTATTCAATAACACAAATATTAAGTTCACACATATAAAGGAAAATCTATTAAAATCAAGTGGTTTAGTGAAAATATCGGCAAGTTGCAAATCCGAAGAAACATAATCAATCTCTATATCACCTTTCTCAAATGATCTCTAAGAAAGTGATACCTAATCTCAATGTGCTTGGTCTTACTATGTTGATTTGCATTCTTAGTCATATGTATAGTACTGGTATTATCACAAAATATTTTTATATGGTCATAATGCAAATCATAATCAAGGAGAGTATGTTTCATCCAAAGGACTTGTGCACAACAAGCCCCTGCCGCAACATACTCAGCCTCGGCGGTTGAGAGAGCTACGGAATTTTGTTTCTTAGAGGACCATGAAACAGACAATTACCAAGAAATTGACATGTTCCACTAGTACTTTTTCTATCTACTCTACAACCCGCATAGTCGGCATCCGAAAAACTCGTTATTGAGAAATCTCCCGGTTTTCGGATACCAAAGACCCATTCCAATTGTGCCCTTAATATAACGAATGATGCGTTTTACCGCAATAAGATGAGACTCTTTAGGACACGATTGGAATCTAGCACAAAGACACACACTAAACATGATATCCGGCCTACTAGCCGTTAAATACAACAAACTACCAATCATGCTTCTATATAACTTAATATCAACACATTTACCTTGGTCATCCTTATCAAGCTTGGTTGTAGTTGCCATGGGAGTGTTGCAAACTTTTGAACCTTCGAGTCCAAATTTCTTTATAAGCTCCTTTGCGTACTTGGCTTGACATATGAATATCCCATCTTGCATTTGCTTGACTTGGAGTCCAAGAAAGAAATTTGGTTCACCCATTGAAGACATCTCAAATTCAAGTTGCATACACTTTTCAACTCCTTGCAAAGAAACTCATTAGTAGAACCAAAAATTATATCATCAACATAAATTTGCACTATTAGAATGTTATTATCAACATGCTTAGTAAATAATGTTGTGTCCACTTTGCCTTTAAGAAAATCATTTGAATAAGAAAACTAGAAAGCCTTTCATACCAAGCTCTTGGAGCTTGCTTCAATCCATACAAAGCTTTATCAAGTTTGAAAACAAAATAGGATGAACATGATCAACAACTGGGAGGTTGCTCAACATAAATTTCTTCATTTAAACACCATTAAAAATGCACTTTTCACATCCATTTGAAAAAGTTTAAAATTTTTAAAAGATGCAAGCTAGTGTCATTCGTATGGCTTCAAGCCGTGCTACGGGTGGCAAAGGTCCCTCAAAGTCAATTCCTTCAACTTGAGTGTAACCTTGGGCCACTAACCTAGCTTTATTCCTAATAATATTTCTTGACTCATCCATCTTATTCTTAAAATCCACTTAGTACCAATTATTGGTCTATCGTGGGATCTAGGAACATGGTGCCAAACTTGGTTGCGCTCAATTTGATTGAGCTCTTCTTGCATGGCTAGCAACCATATGAGTCACCCTCGCTTCGAGGATGTTTTTTGGGTTCAAAATGAGAAATAAATGCAAAGTTACCACACAAGTCATGGAGTTTGGAGCGAGTTGTTACCCCTTTAGATACATCACCTAAGTTGAGTTCCTTGGGATGATTTGTAGCATATCTCCAATCTTTAGGAAGCGGTTGAGAGCTTTCCTCTTTATCCTTTGAACTTCACCAATTGATTCTTGCTTTCTTCTGAATGATGAGTGAGTCCTTCAAGGATAGCTTCTCCATGTCCTACCTAATGGGTCAATCTCTACAACATTCTCAACAAACAACATTAGTTTTTTTCAAATTTAACATGCATGGATTCTTCAATAGTAAGAGAAGATCTATTGAATACTCTATAAGCTTTGCTAGTAGTAGAATATCAACAAAATAGCTTCATAAGCCTTAGCATCAAATTTACTTAAGTTATCTTTA